>MDKI01231263.1:0-91293 GCA_005239505.1 Nicotiana paniculata
AACTTAAGTTGTAAGTCCATGCTTTGATTTAATTTTCTATTTCATATGGAATATTGTATATCACAAACACAGGGTAACGCGTTGGGCAGGAAAGACAATCCAGTTCCGCTTGACCAGGATCATCCAGTTAGGCGTCGGTCTCGTCCCTCGGTAGCGAAGTCATCAAATCACGAAATGAACTCACCATACATATACTCGTGGGTTATCCCACGTCACCCCAATCCACATAAGCACAACAACACCATCTCAACTGAAGATTGTTTCTTGCACCCACACTGATAAGCCTTAGGACCAATTTTTCCACCATCCGATCATTTCCCAAAGACCTGGTTCCCACATCAACACATGGTATCAACCTCAACCAGATGCAACAACTCATGCATACACCCACAAGGTACAACCACACGATGTAACACATCACATATATGCCCATAACAACATATCCAACCACCACAGCTGCCCATAATCAAATTCAGCACCGACATTTAACCTCATATTAGCTAGAACCTTGTTCCAAACCTTCACAACACTGGCAACGATGCAAGAAACATGAAGATCTCGTAACTATTCACTCAAATCAATAAGTCACATCTAATTTCCACCTGGGCACACACCTCGCAAGCTAAAACCCAATAAGCACAACGCGAATATGACTGAATATACAAAGAGAAACACATGAGAGAACTATCAAACGATCCCGACATGTAAAACTACCTATCATTACCATAATACGAATTAATTCCACAAGGGAGAATCAAAACATATGAACTAATCAAAAGGATCTCATCATAATATAACTCCACCGTGGCACATAGCTCAGTTGAAACATATCAAACCATTTGAAAATGCGAGGATCCCATCCTCAGCTCTGAATCACAAGTAGAATACACATCATACCAATCAAAACCTTCCACCAACTCAATTCCGCGAAACAAAATCACAACACATAACGGACTTCCCATACCGGTAGAGGACCAAATCACAAATCGTAGCCAAACCATAAATCACATCAAAACTTACCGTAATGAGTAATAGAATGTTCAATCCAGTAATATAGCTCTCAATGGTGAACAAAACAAAAGGATAGACACGAGCTACCACTATAGAATCTTCCAACAGGGGTAAAAACATAAGCAAAGTACACAATCATGAAACTCACCCATATATGAAGCAAGATAGGAGGACTTGATAAGTAGGGATTTTGATTACTTATTTATACTCTTTTACTTTAGTTTTAGCTCAAAAATGCTTAAAGGTATTCCCGAAAACTGATAAAATGTGCTTACTTGCAAGAGCATTGGAAAATGAGCCAAAATGATGAAATTCAACTCAAGAAGGAGTATTTTTGGACAAGGAATAAAACCAGGCAAAAAGAGCAAAGTGCGGACAACGCAATATCGAGTACGGCAGCAGACTATGAAGGACCTCTGACAGAATTCCTTTGCAAAGTGCGGACCACACAATTATTGTGCGGCTGGAGAAGATGAGGTTCAGAGAGATGGAGTTCTGAGTCCATGAAGAAGTGCGGACCGCACTATTATTGTGTGGCTACAGAATTCAAGAGTGCGGCCACACTCAGAAATGTGCGGTCCGCAAAAGTCCCTCATGTAAAGCTCAAATTCAAGAGTGCGGCTGCTCTCAGAAATGTGCAGTCCACAGAATCTCAAGAAGTGCGGCCGTAACCCAGAATTGTGTGGCCGCAGAAGTCCATCCTGTCAAGCCCAGCTTCAAAGTGCGGACCACACACAAAATTGTGCGACTACAAAATCTCCGCAGGGGATATTTTATCCGATAATTTTATATGTGTATAAATAGTTCTTTTTATCAAATTTAGGTTAAGTTTGAACTCCATAAAGTAGATAGCCATTTTCCTTTACCGCTTTAGGAAACTTTGTATTAGTTTATCATTTTAACATTGGATTTTCATCCTTTTATCATCTATTATGAGTTTAATCTTATTTTCTTCTTTAGTTTCTTCAATTTTATCTATGGGTAGCTAAATTCTTGGCTAGGGTTGTGACCTAACCCTAGTGTGGGTGCCTAATGAGTGTATAATTTAGGGCTCGTTTGTGATTGGGTGTATGATATTTAGCCTAGTTCTTGCTTCAACTTTAGAATTAATGGTTGCAAACATTGATTCAAGCCTAATTTACTTAGTCTCTACTTGATAAAGAGAGACTAAGTCTAGGAAAACTTGGCTAACAAGAAATTAGGGTGAACTCAAGAAAAAAAAATTGATAGCCCCAATTAAAAGGGTTGAATCTAGAGATAGTACGACCAGACTTGAGTATCTATCACTTGTTTTGTGAATTACCCATTTGGACTTGAGAAAACCATATTGGGCAAAACCACTCTAACTACCAAGAGGTATCGAGTGGGTAGTCGCGTGTGATTGCTATATTATACCCCGACCAACCAAACATGCCTTAAAGGCCACAATTCATTAGTTACCCATCTAGGTGGAAGTCTCGGCTCTAGATCTTTTATAAACTTAAAAAATAACAACACCAAAAATATCGTTCTATAGCTTTACATTTACAAACAATAGCTGAAACTTTAGAAGTAAAAAGAAATAACCAAGTATGTGGAAGTGCATTTTGGGCACGTCATACACCAAGTCTAAGTATATACCTAATCCAATATAAGATCTCTGAGGAATCGACCCCGACTTAAGTTGGGTAAATATAATTGCATCGATCGCTTCACAATCCCATTCAGTGGTGTGAATTTGGGCGACATCAATTTTTGGCACCGTTGCCGGGGAGCTAAACACTTGAGCTAAACAGTGGTGTGAATTTGGGAGACATAAATGATTTGTGAGACTATCAAGATGACACATCAAGTGAGTGATATTGTGCACTCAATGGCTCCAAAATTTGAAGATCCCGGCGCTTTCACAATCCCTTGCACTATTGGGAGCTCCGACTTCCAAAGATCTATGTGATCTAGGGGTGAGTATCAACTTGATGCCCTACTCGGTGTTCAAGACTTTAGGAATTGTGAAACCAAGACCCACATATATGAGGTTAAAAATGACGGATCGTACTATGAAGAGACCATTGGGTACTATTGATGATGTGTTGGTTCGTGTTGATAAGTTCATCCTTCCGGCGAACTTTGTGATTCTTGATTGTGAAGTGGACTATGAGGTGACTATTATCTTGGGTAGACCTTTCCTTGATATGAGGAAGGATCTTGTTTATGTGGAATCCGGTGAGCTCACCTTCCGGATGGGCGATGAAAAGGTGGTTTTCCATGTATGTGAATCTATGAGGCAACCGAATAGCAATGAAGTTTGTTCATTTGTGGACTTAGTAACCGAGGTGATTGTTGATGATGCTAGTGCCATGATGAATGTTGATGATACTTTGGAGGCCGTGTTGCTTAATCATGATAATGATGAGAAGGAATGCTATGTGGAATGTGTAAATGCATTGCAAGGAATGGGGTCCTACACTTATGAACCCCAAAAATTGTCCTTAGATCTTGAGAACCGAAAGACTCCTCCAACAACGCCCTCAATCGAGGAGCCTCCCACTTTGGAGTTAAATCCATTGCCTCCAAATCTCAGGTATGAATTCCTTGGCCCATGTTCTATTTTATTGTTTATTCTTTCCTCTTGCTTGACTAACGTGCATGTAGACTCTAATTTGGCGGTGCTAAAAAAGAGAAAGAAATATATTGTATGGACATTGGCGGATATTTGGGCATAAGCCCCGCCTTTTGCATGCACAAGATTATTTTGGAGGAGGATGCCAAACCATCCGTTGAATATCAAAGAAGATTAAATGAAGCAATGCAAGAGGTGAGGAAGAAGGAGATCATAAATAGTTGGATGCCAGGGTTACTTAGCCCATTTTCTATAGCTCGTGGACCTCTCAAGTGTAATGTGTCCCAATGAAAGGGGGCATGACTATCGTTACAAATGACAAGAACGAGTTGATCCCTACAAGAATGGTGATCAGGTGGAGAGTGTGTATGGACTACCGGAAGCTCAACAAAGTCACAAGGAAAGATCATTTCTGTGATGACCCAAGGGGTCATTCTATGAATTTAGACTCCGTTCTAGGCTTATTAGACATAAAAATATTAATTTTAAATATCTCAATTTGCGTGCACAGTCCGGGCGTGAAATCGGAAAACTTTTATGTGAAAATATGAGAAATAGTGATTTCTAGAGTTAAAATTTGATTATAGTTGACTTTGGCCAACATTTTGAGTAAACGGACCCGGATTTGTGTTCCGACGATCCCGGGAGGTCCGCAGTAAAATATGGGACTTGGTCGTATGCCCGGAAATGAATTCCGAGGTCGCAAGCCTTAGAAATCAATTTTTGAAAGAAATTATTTTGCTAAAATATTAACGAAATAAAGAAAAGAATTAATGTTTGAAACCATTGGTATCAAGCCGTATTTTGGTTCCGGAGCTCGGTACAGATTTTTTATAGTATTTAAATGTTAACTGTGAAATTTGGTGAAAAATAGAGGTTATTTGACATGATTTGGACGTCCAGTTGAGAAATAATGAACTTTGAGTTTTCTTGAAAAAAATGATCAGTTTTGAGGTTTGATTCATAGTTTTACATGTTATTTTCATGATTTGATCGCACGAGCAAGTCCGTATGATATTTTTAGACTTGCGTGCATGATTTGTTTAGAGCCCCGAGAGCTCGGGTGGGTTTCGGATAGGCCACGAAATATTTTACCCTTGAAATTCTCTGCTGGTTTTCTGCTGTTGGTGCTTAAGCAATTACTTTAATGCGTTCGCATGACCCCAGGCGCGAACGCACAGAGTAATTTACTGGGGGGTCATTTTTGTTCAGTGCGAACGCGGTCTGGGCCTCGCGAACGCATAATGTATTGGACCTGGGGGGAGGGGGAGCCCAGTACCCTATACGAATGCACCCTCTCTAACACGAACGCGATGGCCAGCTATCCTGTAGCCAATGCGAATGCATAGAAGGCTTGCCCAGCTATATAAATACCCTTTTAAACACGGACATAACCCTTTTTCTTCATAATTTTCGAACCCCACAGCCCTAAGAACGAATTTCTTCACCAAAGTTCATCCCCAAGTTGTTGGTAATCAATTATAAACTTTACTCTTTCAATTACCCAATATTTTTCATCACTTTTAAATCAAAAACTAAGAATTTTCATGGTAAAAATTGAGGGTTTGGGTAAAATAAGGGAATTTTGTAAAAATCAAATCTTTACCTTGAATCGAGGTCGTATTTCGAAACTAATTGTATATTTGGGCTCGTGGGTGAATGGGTAAACGTAATTCGGTCCGAACACCGAGTTTAGACCAAGCAGGCCTGGGGTCGGGTTTTAACTTTTTTTGAGAAAACTTAAGAAAAATTATAATTTTCGGTAAAGTTAGTTCCTTTAGCATTAATTAATGATATTAAGTTAATTATGGTTAGATTCGAGTGTATTGGAGGTGTATTCAAGAGGAAAAAGTATACTTGAATAGTGAGTGACCTGCGAAATTGAGGTAAGTGCTTGGTTTAACCTTGACTTGAGGTAATAGGAATCCCCAACTTAATTATTATGTGAAAATGCATGTGTGTGGTGTATAGGTGAGGTGACGAGTATCTATGCACCAACAAATGGTCCCCTTACATGATCCCTTCCCCGTTTCCAATCTGATTGCTTCATGTTTTTAATTGTTTCATGTTCATTGTTGTCTTCTATAATTACTTAGCTTGTTATATTGTTGTAAGCCTTGTTGGAATGATGTTTGGAAAAGTATTAGTTGTTTTTCTTGGTTTCATTGTGGTACATAAAGACCGAGTGGGTTGACATTGCTTTTACGAGATGTAAATATATATATATATATATATATATATATATATATATATATTCCTGTTGGTTCATTTTGAGATATTATTTATGAAGTTTGTGAGAACTACCGTTTATTGTTTATGACTGTTGAGACAAAAATACTGTGAAAGGTTTGGCGTGAATTGTGAAAGTTTTGATGTAAATGAATATATGACTGTAATAAGGGTGGACAGGGGAAATAAATATATATGACTGTGATAAGGGTGGACAGGGGAAATATATACATATGACTGATATAAGGGTGGATAGGGGAAATATATATGACTGTGATAAGGGTGGACAGGGAGAATATAAATATATGACAGTGATAAGGGAGGATGACTATGCTTTACTAATTTTATTACAAAGATTTGGAAATTTATTGGTTATCCTACTGTTTTACCATATCCTGCACATTTGGTTATTTTTAAATTAAAGTTTGGAAATTTGGAAAGTTGTGTGAAATTCTGGTGACAACTGAGGCCTGGAGTATGTGATTGAGTTATTTTATTTATTGTTTCAGTTTATATTTTCTTTTTTGTGTACTATTGTTTTATTGCGTTATTATATATGTATTGCCACATGTTAAGTTATAATTTCCCCGCCTTAGCCTCGTCACTACTTCGTCGAGGTTAGGCTCAACACTTACTCAGTACATGGGGTCGGTTGTACTGATACTACACTCTGCACTCTTTTGTGAAAATCCAAGTACCGGCCAGCAGTAGAGATTTTAGTGGCAGCTATCTATTATCTGGAGACACAAGGTATATCTGCCGCCGTTCGCATATCCCGAGAGCCTTCTCTTAGTTCATAGAGACTGTTTTATAATTTTTCTAAAGCAATTATTTTATTTCTTTTAGCCCATTAATTGTAGTATTCTTTAGTAGTTTGTGAATTGTGACACCAAACCCTGGGGTAGTCTTAGAGTTATTTATATAATTAGTTTGTGGCTCGGTTTATTTATTTGTTTATTCTTTTAAATTTGGAGTTATTCTTTGGAAACCATTAGATTAAGTATACTTTAAATTTATTTTATTATGTTTAAATGGATAATCAAAAGAAAATAGCTAATCGAACTCTAACATTGGCTTGCCTAACAAGTGTGGTGTTAGGCACCATCACGATCCCTAAGGTTGGGAATTTGGGTCGTGACAATTCCCACTTCCATTTCTTGATCAAATGCTTGATAGGTTGGCCGACCATGCTTTCTATTATTTCCTTGATGGATATTCCGGCTATAATCAAATTCCTATTGCTCCAGAGTACCAAGAGAATACTACTTTCACTTGTCCCTATGGTACTTTCGCATCCTCGTGGATACCATTTGGGTTATACAATGCACCAACGACTTTTCAACGGTGTATGATGGCCATTTTGATCGACATGGTGAAGGATTTTCTTGAGGTCTTCATGGATGACTTTTTTGTGGTCGGAAATTCTTCTGATGATTGCTTGAACAACTTGGATAAGGTCTTGGCAAGATATGATGAGACAAACTTGGTTCTGAATTGGGAGAAATGTCACTTCATGGTCGAGGAAGGAATTGTCCTCGGCCACAAAATTCCAAAGCATGGTATTGAGGTCGACAAGGACAAAATAGAGGTGATATCCAAAATCCCACCCCTACATCCGTGAAGGGAGTAAGGAGCTTCTTGGGTCATGCATGGTTCTATCACCGATTCATCAAGGATGTTTCGAAAGTAGTGAACCCCTTGTGTAAACTGTTGGAGAAGGATGCCAAGTTCCATTTCAACGAGGATTGTATGAAGGCATTCGAATTGCTCAAGTTCAAATTGACTACTACTCCAATTATCACCGCACCAGATTAGAGCTTGACTTTCGAGCTCATATGTGATGCAAGTGATGTGGCGGTTGGAGCAGTTTTGGGGCAACATATCAACAAAATTTTCCATCCGGTCTACTATGCTAGCAAGACCATGATAATGCCCAAGTCAACTACAAAGTGACCAAAAAAGAGCTACTTGCTATTATATTTGCTATGGAGAAGTTCCACCTGTACTTGATGGGTACAAAGGTGATTATCCACATCGATCATACGGCATTTCGGTACTTGATGAGCAAGAAATATTCAAAGGCAAGGTTAATGCGGTGGGTGCTTCTATTGCAAGAGTTTGATCTAGAGATTCAAGACGACAAAGGTAGTGAAAACCAAGTGGCGGACCACTTGTCTCTTTTGGAGGAGGAGGGGAGGCCACATGACAACCTTGAGATAAATGGTTCCTTCCCCGACGAGCAAATTTTAGCCATTTTAATGACCAGGATGCCATAATTCGCCAACTTAGAAAATTATCTTGTGAGTGGTATTGTACCGAATGAGTTCTCTTCAAACCAAAGGAAGAAGCTCAAACGAGATTGCCTTGACTATTATTAAGATGAGCCGTATCTCTTTCGGATTTGTATTGATGGAGTGATTCGACGATGTGTACCGGAGGAGGAACAAGTGGAAATTATTCTATTGGCCTACTCTTTACAAGGACGCTAGCGATCTCATCAAGCATTGTGATGAATGTCTAAGGGCCAGTGGGGTTTCTAAGAAAATGAGATGCCCCTCACCACCATCTTGAAGATCGACATGTTTGATGTGTAGGGCATTGATTTCATGGGTCCATTCGTGAGCTCTTATGGGAACACTTACATTTTGATAGCAGTGGATTATGTGTCAAAGTGAGTAGAAGCCGTGTCTTTACCCAACAATGAAACTCGAAGTGTGGTGGAATTTTTGAAAAAAAAACATATTTACGAGATTTGGTACTCTAAGGGACATTATTAGTGATGGGGGAGCGCACTTTTGCAAAAAAGCTTTTGATACCTTACTCATAAAGTATGGTGTCACTCACAAAGTGTCGACCCCATTTCACCCTCAAGAAAGCGGGCAAGTGGAAGTCTCCAACCGGGAGATCAAAAGTATTTTGTCAAAGACAGTGAATGCCAACCAAACAGATTGGTCAAAGAAACTTGATGATGCTCTTTGGGATTATAGGACGGATTACAAAACACCGATTGGTATGTCTCCGTACCGATTAGTATTCGGGAAAGCCTTTCACCTTCCGTTGGAACTTGAGCACAAGACTATGTGGGCATTGAAGAAACTTAATCTTGAATAGGATGTCGCCGCCAACTTAAGGGTGGCACAATTGAATGAGCTTGATGAATTCTGGTACCATGCATATTCAAGTTCGTCCTTATATAAGGACAAGATGAAGTACCTCCATGAAAAGTACATCCAGAACAAGGAGTTCAAAGAAGGTGACCTTGTGTTATTGTTCAATTCTCGGTTACGAATGTTTCTGGAAAGTTGAAGTCTCAGTTTATATTTTCTTGTTTGTGTAGAATTGTTTTATTGCGTTAATATATATGTATTGCCACATGTTAAGTTATAATTGCCCCACCTTAGCCTCGTCACTACTTCGTCGATGTTAGGATCGACACTTACTCAGTACATGGGGTCGGTTGTACTGATACTACAATCTGCACTCTTTTGTGCAGATCTAGGTACTGGCCAGCAGTAGAGATTTTAGTGGCTACTATCTATTATCCGGAGACACGAGGTATATATGCAGTGTTCGTAGATCCTGGGGTAGTCTTAGAGTTATTTATATAATTAGTTCGTGGCTCGGCTAATTTATTTGTTTATTATTTTATATTTGGAGTTATTCTTTGGAAACCATTAGATTAAGTTTACTTTAAATTTATTTTATTATGTTTAAATGGATAATCAAAGGAATATTGCTAATTGAACTCTAACATTGGCTTGCCTAGAAAGTGTGGTGTTTGGCGCCATCACGATCCCTAAGGTTGGGAATTTAGGTCGTGACAAGTTGGTATCAGATCCCTAAGTTGCTTAGGTCTCATAATTATTGAACAAGCTTAGTAGAGTCCTAAGGATCGGTACGTAGACGTCTCTACTTCTCTCAGAGGCTATTGAGTTTATAAACAACTCTATTTTTATTTCTATTCTATCGTGCGATTCTTGTATCTCAAATACTGATGGATTCTTCTATTCTCTCGCAGATGGCGAGAACACGTGCTTCCTCTTCCGCTGACAAGAATTCCGGTCCTCCAGCAGCAGCAGATCCTACTAGGGGCAGAGGCCGAGGCCGCGCTAGAGGACGAGGCAGGGGCAGGACTCAGCCCATTGCTCGGGCAGTAGCCCCAACTGTGGAACCTCAGATCGAGATTAATGAGGGGGTTCCAGCTCAGGCCATTCCAGCGGGAACAACTCAGGTCCTCGAGGGGTTTATTGCTACCCCAGTTCTTAAGGATGCCTTGGTCCTTTTAGCGGGCAACATGGAGAGTGTGGCCCAGACTGGCATATTCCCTACTGCAGCAGCCGTATCTCAGGCTGGAGGAGGGGTCCAGACTCCTGCTACCCACACTCCGATTTAGAATACTCCTTAGGTTTAGACCCAATAGCCAATCCAGTTGGGGTAATTCAGCCAGTTGCAGCAGTGTCGCCCGTTAATGGGGCAACCATGTCTTCAGATGATTTGTGGAGACTGGACAGATTTATCAAGATTTTCCCTGTTCACTTCAGTGGTGCTACTTCAGAGGACCCTCAAGAATATCTGGATAGTTATCATGAGGTGTTGTGTAATATGGGTATATTGGAGACCAATGGGGTCGATTTTGCTGCTTCTCAGATGACTGGTTCCGCCAAGAAATGGTGGAGGGATAATCTGTTGACTAGACCAGCTGAGTCGCCTGCCTTGACTTGGGATAAGTTTTCTCATCTCTTTACGGAGAAGTTTTTGCCTGTTACTGCTCGAGAGGAGAAGCGTCATCAGTTTGAGCGACTACAACATGGCAGTATGACAGTGACCCATTATGAGACTCGTTTCGTGGATTTGGCTAGACATGCTATTCTCTTGTTGCCCACAGAGAGAGAGAGAGAGGGTCAGACGGTTTATTGAGGGCCTTGCTCAGCCCATCAGGTTGCAGATGGCCAAGGAGACAGGGATCGAGATTTTGTTGTAGGATGCAACTAATGTGGTTAGGAGAGTTGAGTCGATTCTCGGGATTGGAGGTCAGCGGTATGGAAAAAGACCTCACTATTCCGGTGGTTTCAGTGGTGCCTCATTTGGAGGCGGGACTTCATTTAGCAGAGGCCATTCTTCCAGGCCATTTCATTCAGCACTACAAGCTTCACATGGTATTTCGGGTGGTCGTGGTTCTTATCTGCCTTCTCCTACTCAGCTAGTCTACAGTGCTCCTTTAGATCTTATTAGAGCACCTCCTCTGCAGAGTTTTCATAGTGGTTAGCCGGTTCGTTCGAGTCAGCATACTTATCAGGAGGGATGTTTCGAGTGTGGTGAATTTGGGCATGTCCGGAGGACTTTTCCAAAATATGCAGGTAATCACTTTCAGCATCAGGGTTCTCGTGCCATAATACCGGCACCATCTCCAGTACCACCTACCCAGCCAGCAAGGGGTAGGGGTCAGGTAGTTAGAGGTAGAGGCCAGAATGTTAGAGGTGGAGGTCAGATAGCTAGAGGTGGAGGTCCTCCCAGAAATGTGGCTCAGGGTGGCGGGGCCTAGCCCCGATTATATGTATTTCTAGCCAGGCCTGAGGTAGAGTCCTATGACGCTGTTATTACAAGTATCATCTCAGTTTTTGATAGAGCTGCTTTAGTTTTGTTTGATCCGGGATCTACTTATTCTTATGTTTCATCCTATTTTTCCACTTATTTGGGGGTTCCCCGTGATTCCTTGAGTGTTCCTGTTTATGTGTCTACACCTGTGAGGGATGCTATTGTGGTAGATTGTGTGTATTGTTCGTGCCTATAGTCATTGAAGGTCTTAAAACTAGTGTGGATCTTTTACTCCTAGACATGGTCGATTTTGATGTTATATTGGGCATGGATTGGTTGTCGCCTTATTATGCCATATTGGACTGTCACGCCAAGTCAGTTACCTTAGCATTGCCAGGGTTGCCTCGATTAGAATGGAAAGGGACTCCTGGTCATTCTCTCAGCCAAGTGATTTCATATGCCAAGCCTCGCCGCATGGTGGAGAAGGGGTGTTTGGATTATTTGGCTCATATTCGTGACTCCGATGCCGAGATTTTTTCTATAGAGTCAGCTCCTATTGTTCGTAAGTTTTTCGAGGTATTTCCTGTAGACTTTCCTGGGATGCCACCCGACAGGGATATTGATTTTTGTATTGAGGTGGCTCCGGGCACTTAGCCCATTTCTATTCCTCCATATCGGATGGCCCCACCAGAACTGAAAGAGTTCAAAGAACAGTTGCAAGAATTGCTAGATAAGGGTTTCATCAGACCTAGTGTCTCGCCTTGGGGTGCACCGGTTTTGTTTGTAAATAAGAAAGACAGGTCGATGAAGATGTGTATAGATTACCGGCAATTGAATAAAGTTACTATCAAGAATAAGTATCCGTTGTCGAGGATTGATGACTTATTTGATCAGCTTCAGGGTGCTAGAGTATTTTCGAAAATTGATTTGAGATCGGGCTATCATCAGCTGAATATTAGGGCGTCCGATGTTCCTAAGACAGCCTTTCGGACGAGGTATGGGCACTATGAATTTTGGTTATGTCCTTTGGGCTGACTCCAGCAGCCATTATGGATTTGATGAATCGGGTTTTCAAGCCCTATCTGGACTCTTTTTGTGATCGTGTTCATTGATGATATTCTAATATACTCCCGCAGTTGGGAAGAGCATGAGCAGCACCTCCGTATAGCCCTCCAGACTTTGAGAGATATTCAGTTGTATGCCAAGTTTTCAAAATGTGAGTTCTGGTTAGATTTAGTAGCCTTCTTGGGTCATATCGTATCAACTGAGGGTATTCAGGTTGATCCTAAGAATATAGAGGCAGTCAAGAACTGGCCTAGACCCACTACAACCACGGAGATCAGAAGCTTATTAGGTTTGGCGGTTTACTACCTCCGTTTCGTGGAGGGGTTCTCATCCATAACAGCCCCAATGACTAAATTGACTCAGAAAGGATCCCTATTTAAATGGTCAGACGATTGCGAGTCGAGCTTTCAGAAGCTCAAGACAACCTTGACTTCAGCACCGGTGTTGGTGTTACCATCAGGTTCGGGTTCTTTCATGGTGTATTTTGATGCCTCTCGAGATGGAATTGGAGCAGTATTGATGCAGGATGGCAGGGTGATTGCATATGCGTCTTGGAAGCTGAAAGTCCATGAGAAGAATTATCCTATTCATGACTTGGAGTTGGCAGCCATTGTTCATGCATTGAAAATTTGGAGGCACTATTTTTACGGCGTGTCGTGTGAGGTTTTCACCGACCATCGCAGTCTCCAGTACTTATTTAAGCAAAAGTATCTAAATTTGAGGCAGCGTAGATGGTTAGAGTTACTGAAGGATTATGATGTCACTATATTGTATCATTCAGGGAAGGCCAACGTGGTGGCCGATGCACTGAGTAGGAAGGCGGTGAGTATGGGCAGCCTTGCGTAATTCCATTCGGTGAGAGACTGTTAGCTTCAGATATTCAGACGTTGGCTAATCAGTTTGTGAGGTTGGATATTTCGCTCGATAGTGTTCTAGCTTGTACAGTCGCTCGGTCTTCTATAATTGAGTGTATCAGAGAGCGACAGGAGGATGACCCACATTTGATGGTTCTTAGGGACATAGTTCGGTGCGGTGGTTCCAAGCAGGTTACAGTTGGAGATGACGGTGTTTTGAGGATGCAGGGTCGTATATGTGTGCCTAATGTTGATGAACTTCATGAGTTGATCCTTGAGGAGGCTCACAGTTCTAAGTATTCTATTCACCTAGGTGCAACCAAAATGTACCAAGACTTGAGGAAGCATTATTGGTGGAGAAGGATGAAAAAGGACATTGTTGCGTATGTGGCTCGTTGCTTAAATTGTCAGCAGGTAAAATATGAGCATCAAAGACCCGGTGGCTTGCTATAGCATATGGAGATTCCTGAGTGGAAGTTGGAGCGTATCACTATGGAATTCGTCGTTGGACTCCCATGGACTCAAAGGAAATTTGACGCAGTTTAGGTTATTGTGGATAGGCTAAGTAAATCAGCACATTTCATTCCTGTGGCGAGTACTTATACTTTGGAGCGGTTGGCTGAGTTATATATTCGGGAGATTGTTCGCCTTCATGGTGTGCCCGTGTCTATCATTTCTGATCAGGGTACGCAGTTTACTTTGCACTTTTGGAAGGCAGTTCAGCGTGAGTTGGGTACCCGAGTGGAGTTGAGCACAACATTTCACCCTCAGGCTGACGGGCAGTCCGAGCGTACCATTTAGATTTTGGAGGATATGCTCCACGCTTGCGTAATTTACTTTGGAGGTTTGTGGGATCAGTTCTTGCCGTTAGTAGAGTTTTCTTATAATAATAGCTATCAGTCGAGCATTCAGATGGCTCCTTATGAGGCATTATATGGTAGACGGTGCAGATCTCCAGTTGGATGGTTTGAGCCAGGAGAAGCTCGGTTATAGGTACAGACTTAGTTCAGGAGGCCTTAGATAAGGTCAAGATTATTCAGGAGAGACTTCGTGCAACTCCGTCTAGGAAAAAGAGTTATGCCGACCGTAAGGTTCGTAATGTGGCATTCATGGTTGGAGAGAGAATATTACTTCGTGTGTCGCCCATGAAGGGTGTTATGAGGTTTGGGAAGAAGGGCAAGTTGAGCCCTAGGTATATCGGGCCGTTTGAGATTCTTGATAGAGTGGGGGAGGTAGCTTATAGACTTGCGTTGCCTCCAGGGTTATCGTCAATTCACCCTGTATTCCACGTGTCTATGCTCCGGAAATATCACGGTGACCCGTCCCACGTATTAGATTTCAGCTCTGACCAATTGGACAAAGACTTGACTTATGAGGAGGAGCCGGTAGCCATTTTAGACCAGCAGGTTCGCCAGTTGAGTTCTAAGATTTATCCTTCAGTTCGAGTGCAGTAGAGAGGCCAGCCTATGGAGGCATATACTTGGGAGTCCGAGTCGGACATGTAGAGTATATATCCACACTTGTTCGCCAATTAGGGTAATTTTCTATGTCCGTTCGAGGACGAACGTTTGTTTTAGAGGTGGAGATTGTGATGACCCAAGGGGTCATTCTATGAATTTAGACTCCGTTCTAGGCTTATTATCCATAAAAAGATTAATTTTAAATACCTCGATTTGCGTGCGCAGTCCAGGTGTGAAACTGGAAAGCTTTTATGTGAAATAATGAGAAATAATGATTTCTAGAGTTAAAATTTGATTATAGTTGACTTTGGTCAACATTTTGAGTAAACGGACCCGGATATGTGTTCCGACGATCCCGGGAGGTCCGCACTAAAATATGGGACTTGGGCGTATGCCCGGAAATGAATTCCGAGGTCCCAAGACTTAGAAATCAATATTTGAAAGAAATTATTTTGCTGAAATATTAACGAAATAAAGAAAAGAATTAATGTTTGAAACCATTTGTATCAGGCCGTATTTTGGTTCTGGAGCCCGGTACAGATTTGTTGTAAAGAACCGTAAAATTTCATGGCTAAAAATAATGCCCAAATAGGTCCCCGTGTTGTTATAACTGTAGAAATTCTTAAAATGGACCCTTTTTGAGTAAAAAGTACCCCGGGACTTAAAAGATATAATTTTCCAGATTTGCGCAGGTCTGCAATCCACTATGTGATCTCATAATAGGTATCGCATTCTTGCACCTTGATTTTTGCGGAGGGAGTTATGCAACGCACTATGCGATCACATAACAGGTATGCGGACCGCATAGTGGTCACATACCTGGGCAGTCCGGTTTCCTTTTTGGCCATTTGAGGGCCATTTATGCGACAGGAATTCAGACCGCATAGCAGGAATGCAATCATATTCCTGACTGCATTTCTGCTCAGAACTTTTAAATTCTAATTTTTATACCTGACCCCCAGTTAATTAAAACACTTACGCCCTTAAATTTTAAGGATTTTCTGAACAAAATAGAGAGAAGGAAGAGAGAGTTCTTGAGAGAGAAGGTTCCATCTTCACCAAAATTGATTCTTCATTATCACTCGGGCCTGGAAGTTATTGAGTAATTGTCATCTTGTTCACTCTAAGAGGTGAGTCCCCACCCCATTTCCTTTTAATTCTCTGGTTTTGGATAAAAGGGGTAGAACACATAAATTTATTCTTGGAGATAAAGGCCGATACCTTGCACGCTTATAAGTTAAACTCCCTAATCTAGTAAAGGGAAACAAGTTTGGGTAATTATTCACAAAAAGGGGGTTAGTAATCTAAGGGGTCACATAGAGTTCGATAAAATGCCTAAATGAGTTCGAGTTATGTTTATGGTTCCTAATTCTAAGGGAAATATGTCACATTGTGGAATAGATTGACGGCGCTAGACGGTCCGATGATTTTTGATAACAAAATTAAAGGGGAATTCCGATTCAAGGTATGTATGGCTAACTTTAATCTTTGTAGAGTCATCTTGTTGGTGTCCGATCACTCGGTATGAAATTCTTGCTTGAGCATATGTGAATTAATTGTCCTGCTGTGTCGAGGTGTAGGATTTCGTTCTCTGAATTTCTTATTCGATTACCATGTTAGATGAGCTTGTGAAAAGGTGATTCTTTGTGCTTATTCTATCATGTGCAAAGCTCGTTAAATGTTGAATACATCGGTTTGAGAGAATGTGCTGCAAAACGGAAACAAAATGATAACGAATCAAATTGTTGAATGTATCTAAGTGCTAAATGCTGTGTAGTAAATAATGAAAAGGAAACGGGGATAAACTAATTGAGCTATATGTTGATGGCATACCATATATGACTCACTGTTTGATAAAGATTTCTGTGGCCTTGATTTCATATGGTTACTTGGTTGTTACGAATGAACATCCTTGACGATGAGAATCTTTGTGATTGAATTGTTGGTTGATGTTGCTATTAATTACATTGTTGAACGTATCAAAGTGCTAAAGGATGTGTAGCAAATGATGAAAGTGAATATGGACTGATTTTATTGAGTTAAATGATTGTGGCAACACCCTATATGAATTAATGATTGGTAAGGATCTTTGTGCCTTGATTTCACATAGTTATTGGTTGATATGAACTTATGTTCTTCATGATGAAGATCCTTGTGATATAATTGTTAGTGGTTGTTGCTGTGAAATGTGATTGTACGGTGGGATTGGGTTGCACGCCGCAACATAATTGTAAGGTGGGATCGGGTTGCACGCCGCAACAGAATTGTAAGGTGGGATCAGGTTGCACGCCGCAACAGAATTGTAAGGTGGGATCGGGTTGCACGCTGCAACAGAAGTAATAAGGGTGCAATGTGATTGTGAGATGGGATTGGGTTGCACGCCGCAATAGAAGAAATAAGGGTGGAATATGATTGTAAGGTGGGATCGGGTTGCGAACCGCAACAAGGGAACAATTGAAATAAGAAAATGTGAAAACCTCATTTGTGATTCTCTGTATCCCTGTGCAATATTTGTTTGGGTTTCTTTAACTGCCTCTTATATGTGAATTGCTTGATTTCTCATAGAGTAAAGTTTGTCTATACATGCTATTACTATTCAATGGTACTAACGTCCCTTTTGCCGAGGGCACTACATCTTTATATGGACATAGGTGGTTCTATAGCAGGTAGCTCGGTCCGCTATTAGTGGTGCCTCCTCTTCATCTCTTCAGTAGTTCTGGTGAGCCCTATTTTCTCTCGGGCCCGTTTGTGGACCATATTATTTTCTTTTGCTTATGTTGTAAAAGGTATAGCCGGGGCCTTATTACGTGTAAGTCTATGTAAACTCCTAGTACTCTTAGAGGTTCCGTAGACACTATGTGGGTTGTATATATATATTTTGGGTAGTAGTTGTAATTATTCGGAATCATGATCCCGTGATGGAAATGTTGTGTTTAGTTTGTACAATTTTGGGATCATCAAAGGATTGAAGCTTTAAAAAGAGGAAAATGGAAATTTTGTTATAAAATCATTATAAATTTGTATATTGTGCACGAGGTAACGCGTTGGGTAAGAAAGGCAATCCAGGTCCGCTTGACCGAAATCGTTCAGTTAGGTGCCGGTCTCGTCCCTCAGTTTTGGGGCGTGACAAACTTGGTATCAGAGCCTCAAGTTTTTTTTAAAGTGTCCTAGGATGTCTCGGAGCCGTGTCTAGTAGAGTCCTTCTTATTGGTGTGTTGTCGACTACATTTATAATGAGGGGGCTGCATGGACATTTAGGAAAAATACCCTTTATTGTTATTCTGTATCATGCGATGTGGTGGAAGGTGAGGTTGTCTATATCTAACTCGTGCATTGTTCCAATTTTCAGTAAATGGCACCCAAGAAGAGAGCCCGACTCGGCCCAAAGGCCAATGCCACCCCAGGAGTGGTCGTAAATTCCTAATCTGATGGTGCGGGTGAGATTGATTCCCCGACCCTGAATCTACCTGACTCTTCCATCCCAGGCCAGGATATTCCTATTCCTGCTCCGGCGGAGGGTGCTACAATCCCTCCCACTGATGTTCCTGATCCTTCCTCAGTCCCAGCTTCCAGCCCCGGTATCTCTGATGGGGACCTCTAGGGAGCTATTCAGATGTTGACTCAACTAGTGGCCTCCTAGGCCCAAAGATCATATGCTGCCACTGCATCCTCTAGCGAGCAAGGGGATTCTTCAGGTTCCAGGGTCAACCAGTTTCTGTGGTTAGCCCCTCCAGAGTTCACAGGCACTGACCTAGA
Source organism: Nicotiana paniculata (assembly GCA_005239505.1). NCBI lineage: Eukaryota > Viridiplantae > Streptophyta > Magnoliopsida > Solanales > Solanaceae > Nicotiana > Nicotiana paniculata. Next base: position 18,510 of record MDKI01231263.1, read on the forward strand.
GGCTGATCCTCAGGAGTTCATTGATGAGATGTGCAAGACCCTCCGAGTTATGAGGGCTACTGAGATAGAGGGGGTTGAGTTGGCTTCCTATCGTCTGAAGGGAGTAGCATATTCGTGGTTTGAAATGTGGGAGAGTTCCCGTGGAGAGGGGAGCCCTCCGGCAAGGTGGGAGGAGTTTGTGGATGCCTTTATGGATCATTTCTTGCCTGCCGAGATTATGGAAGCCTGTGCTACAGAGTTTGAGGCCCTCAAGCAAGGCAACATGAGTGTGTGAGAGTATCATACAGAGTTCGTGCGCTTGTCCCAATATGCTATTCACATGGTGTTTACTATGGAGGCTAGAGTTCGTCGGTTTGTTCAGGGCCTTGGTCCTTTGGTTATTAATGAAGCTGCTACAGCTGCTCTGCATTCAGATATGAACTACGGGAAGATTGTGGGATTTTCCCTACGGAGGCTCAAAAATTAAAGATAAGAATGGAGAGGGAGAGTAGTAGTAGGGGCCGGTCAGCGGGCAACCCTGGGAGTTCAGTTGGAGGAGGGAGATCAGTCCTTGGGAGAGGGTCATCAGGGCCATCTCAGTCCTATGCTCAGTCCTCAGCCAGTGCGCCGCCACCAGGGCACAATTATCAGCAGAGAGGTTGCGTTGGATCGGGTTCAGACAGCAGGAAGTTCCATCAGTCGGGTCGTTCAGGTGGGAGGTTCGAGTAGCAGCGAAGGGCCCCATGCCTTAAGTGTGGGAGGTTTCATTCTGAGACCTGTTACTTGGACATACCGGTATGCTATAGGTGCGGAGTGAGAGGCCATGTTCAGCGAGATTGTCGTGCACCCCGTCAGGGCACGGGTAGGGGCACTGCACAACCATCCAGTTCTTGAGCCACTACATCTTCAACACGCCCTCCACCCCACGGCCCTTCAGCTCCAGCAGGGTACGGTGCAACTAGGGGTGGAGCACGGGGTCAAGGGGGACCCAGTCGGTTCTATGCTTTGAGTGGTCGCCAGAGTGGGGAGGCTTCTCCAGATATTTCCACAGGTATTCTGACTGTTCAGTCACATGATGTTTATGATCTTATTGATCAAGGGTCTTCTTTTTCATATGTTACTCCACTTATTGCTTCAAGTTTTGGGATAGAACCCGAACAGCTTCACGAGCCGTTCTCTATGTCGACTTCGGTTGGTGATTCTATTACGGCCGTGCGAGTCTATAGGAATTTTGTTGTCACGGTACGTGGTCGGGATACCACAACATATCTTATTGAGTTAGTAATGGTAGATTTTGATGTAATTATGGGGATGGATTGGCTCTATTCGTGCTTAACTAAACTCGACTGCCAAACCAGAATTATGAGGCTCGAGTTTCCTAATGAATCAGTTATCGAGTGGGAGTGGAATAATGTTGTGCCAAGAGGTAGGCTTATTTCCTACCTTAAGGCCTCAAAGGTGATCAGAAAAGGGTGCATCTACCATTTGGTCCGGGTTGCAGACACCACTTTAGTGGTCCCTGCTTCCGAATCTGTGACTGTTGTGAATGAATTTCTTGAAGTATTTCTGGACGAGCTTCCTGGGATTCTACCAGATAGAGAGATCAATTTTGGGATTGATGTATTGCCAGATACGCAGCCATTATCTATTCCACCTTACCAAATGGCGCCAGCAGAATTGAGAGAGTTAAAAGAGTAATTGAAAGATCTATTAGAAAAAGGTTTCATTTGACCAAGTGTGTCGCCTTGGGGCGCACCAGTTCTTTTTGTCAGAAAGAAAGACGAATCGCTTCGGATGTGTATTGATTATCCGCAGCTCAACAAGGTCACCATCGAAAACAAATACCCATTGCCTCGAATAGATGATTTGTTCGACCAGTTGCAAGGTGCTAAGTTCTTCTCAAAGATTGATTTGCGGTCCGGGTATCACCAGTTAAAGATCAAGGAGCAGGATGTTCCTAAGACTGCCTTTAGGACTCGATATAGGCAATTTGAATTTCTGGTAATGTCTTTTGGGCTAACCAACTCCCCAATAGCTTTTATGGATCTTATGAATCGGGTTTTCAAACCATTTCTTGACTCCTTTGTGATTGTCTTCATTGACGATATCCTTGTTTATTCGCGAAGTCAGGAAGATCATGCTAATCACCTCAAGGCAGTTCTGCAGACTCTTCATCAGCACCAGTCATATGCAAAGTTTTAAAAATGTGAGTTTTGGCTAGAATCAGTCACCTTTTTGGGCAATGTTGTTTCCAGGGAAGTGATTCACGTTGATCCTCAAAAGATTGCAGCGGTAAAGGATTGGCCTTGGCCAACGACCCCGACAGAGATTCGTAGTTTCTTGGGTTTGGCTGGATATTATCGGAGGTTCGTGGAGGGATTCTCTACCCTCGCCTCCCCATTGACTAAGATGATGCAAAAAGCGGTTAAGTTCCAGTGGTCTGATGCTTGTGAAAAGAGTTTTCAGGAATTGAAATTGAGATTGACTTCAGCGCCGGTGTTGACCTTGCCAGAGGGTACAGATGGATTTGTGGTTTATTGTGATGCTTCAAGGGTTGGTTTGGGGTGTGTGTTGATGCAGTGCGGGAAGGTTATAGCGTATGCTTCTAGGAAACTCAAGAATCACGAGAAGAATTATTCGACATATGATTTGGAGCTCACGGCGGTTGTCATTGCATTAAAGATCTGGCGTCATTATCTTTATGGGGTCCATGTGGACGTTTTCACAGACCACAAGAGTCTTCAATATTTATTCAAACAGAAAGAGTTGAACTTAAGGCATCGGAGGTGGTTAGAACTGGTCAAGGGTTATGATATGAATATTTTGTACCACCCAGGAAAGGCGAATGTGGTAGCTGACGCTCTTATTCGGAAATCCATGGGTAACTTGGCTCATTTGGAAGCAGGTTAGAGGCCTTTGGCTCGGGAGGTTTATCATTTAGCTAGTCTGGGGGTCTGTCTTTCGACCTCAGACAAAGGGGATGTCGTGGTGCGTAATGGAGCAGAATCTTCACTTGTAAAGGAAATCAAGGAAAAACAATTCAGGGATCCAGCATTGGTATAGTTGAGAGAGGAAATTCTGAATCAAAAGACTACAACATTTTCACTAGGCAATGATGACAGTGTTTTGTGGTGCCAAGGGAGGTTATGTGTTTCGGATGTGGATGATCTTCGGGAGAGAGTTATGGAAGAGGCTCACAATTCCAGGTATACCGTACACCCAGGTTCTATGAAAATGTATCACGATCTCAAGAAGATTTATTGGTGGAATGGTATGAAGAGGGGTGTGGCGGACTTTGTGACTAGGTGTCCAAATTGTCAGCAAGTGAAGGCCGAGCATCAAAGGCCCGGTGGGTTGGCATAGCTTATGGAAATATCGACGTGGAAATGGGAAATGATCAATATGGACTTTGTGGTGGGGTTACCTCACACTCCACATAGGTTCGACTCAGTTTGGTTAATAGTGGATCGGCTCATGAAGTCGCCGTATTTCTTGCCAGTCAAGTCCATCGATACTGCAGAACAGTACGCTCAGTTATATACCAAAGAAATAGTCAGGCTCCATGGGACTCTAGTATCTATTATCTCGGATCGAGGGGCCTAGTTCACAGCTAACTTTTGGAAGAAATTTCGGCTAGGTTTGGATAAACAGGTAAATCTCAGCACAACATTCCACCCACAGACTGATGGGCAGCCAGAGCGGACCATTCAGACGCTTGAAGATATGTTACGGGCTTGTGTATTAGATTTCAAGGGTAGCTGGGATGATCACTTGCCGCTTATAATAACAGTTTCCATGCTAGTATTCAGATGGCCCCATTTGAGGCATTGTACGGAAGGAGGTGTAGGTCTCCAATTAGATGGTTCGAGGTTTGCAAGGCGGAACTGCTAGGACCGGATCTTGTGCACCAAGCTATGGAAAAATTTAAAGTCATTTAGGAGAGGATGAATACTGCTCAGAGTCGCCAGAAATCCTATGCGGACATTCGTCGTAGGGATTTGGAGTTTCAATTAGATGATTGGGTGTTCTTGAAGATATTTCCCATGAAGGGAGTAATGCGGTTTGGGAAGAAAGGGAAATTGAGCCCTAGGTATGTCGGGCCGTATCGGATCGCTCAAAGGATAGGACATGTGTCTTATAGACTGGAATTGACCCCTGAAATGTCATTAGTGCACCCGATGTTTCATGTGTCCATGTTGAAGAAGGTAGTTAGAGATCCATCTGTCATCATGCCGATTGAGACCATTGAAATTAATGAAAATTTGTCATATGAAGAGGTTCCGGTTGCTATTCTTGATAGACAAGTCCGTAGATTGAGGAACAAAGAGATTGCTTCTGTTAAAGTGTTATGGCGAAGTCAACAAGTCGAGGAAGCCACATGGGAAGCGGAAAATGATATGAAAGAGAAATATCCCCATTTGTTTGAATAATTCCGGTAATGGTTTGAAAATTGTCATTCCTAAGCAATTTTATATTTTGTCAAATTTTGTTCAAAACACCCCATTTCCCCCCTAGTTGCCCTACTATTGTAACTTCTCAAGTTGTGCCATATTTGTGTATGTTGTAATTATTTGGGTAATGTGCAACTCCTTGAAGTAAGATAAATTATATGCAATTCACGTGATAGTTAAATGATGTGCAAGTTTGTGGTGTTAACTGAAATAGGTATAGCATGTTGAAGTAATTGAATTGCATACGAATTGTTGAGGTAACCTAATTATATGCGAGTTGATAGAGTGACTGGTAATGTGTGGAATTGGTTAAACATGTGTTTCAGGGGGCTCTCTGACAGGTAGATAGGCTTATATTCAAAGGAAAGTCTGGCAAAATTTCCAGAAATTATCGGAGTTAGTGAAAAGGGGTTGGTTTATTTTGTGTTTTTCCTACTCTAGTGATTCCTCGATCCTCATTCGAGGACGAATGATTTTAAGTGGGGGAGAATTTAAAGACCCGTCAAATTTCATGGCTAAAAATAATGCCACAAAATAGGTCCCCGTGTTGTTATAACTGTAAAAATTCTTAAAACGGACCCTTTTTGAGTAAAAAGTACCCGGGGACTTAAAAGATATAATTTTCCAGATTTGCGCAGGTTTGTGGTCCACTATGCGATCGCAGATCAGGTATGCAGACCGCATAGTGGTCGCATACTTGGGACAATTTGCTGTCCCTTTTGAGGACAGCTATGCGGCCTAGAATGTGATCGCAGTTCACGAATGCGGGCCACATAGTTATCGCATTCTTGCACCTTGATTTTTGCGGAGGTAATTATGCGACGCACTATGTGATCACATAACAGGTATGCGGTCCGCATAGTGGTCGCATACCTGGGCAGTCCGGTTCCCTTTTTGGCCCATTTGAGGGCCATTTATGCGACAGGAATGCGGACCGCATAGCAAGAATGCGATCGCATTCCTGACCGCATTTATGCTTCGGGACTTTTAAAATTCCAATTTTATACCCAACCCCCAGTTCATTAAACCACTTACCCCCTTCCATTTTAAGGATTTTCTGAACAAAATAGAGAGAGGGAAGAGAGAGTTCTTGAGAGAGAAGGTTCCATCTTCACCAAAATTGATTCTTCACTATCACTCGGGCCTGGAAGTAATTGAGTAATTGTCATCTTCTTCACTCTAAGAGGTGAGTCCCACCCCATTTCCTTTTAATTCTCAGGTTTTGGCTAAAAAGGGGTAGAACACATAAATGATTCTTGGAGATAAAGGCCGATACCTTGCACACATCTAAGTTAAACTCCGTAATCTAGTAAAAGGAAACGGGTTTGGGTAATTATTCACAAAAAAAGGGTTAGTAATATAAAGGGTCACATAACGTTCGATAAAATGCCTAAATGAGTTCGAGTTATGTTTATGGTTCCTAATTCTAAGTGAAATATGTCACATTGTGGAATAGATTGACGGCGCTAGACGGTCCGGTGATTTGTGATAAAAAAATTAAAGGGGAATTCCGATTCAAGGTATGTATGGCTAACTTTAATCTTTGTAGAGTCATCTTGTTGGTGTCCCAGCACTCGGTATGAAATTCTTGCTTGAGCATATGTGAATTGATTGTCCTGCTGTGTCGAGGTGTAAGATTTCGTTCTCTGAATTTCTTAGTCGATTACCATGGTATATGAGCTTGTGAAAAGGTGATTCTTTGTGCTTATTCTATCATGTGCAAAGCTCATTAAATGATGAATACATCGGTATGAGAGGATGTGCTGCAAAACGAAAAAAAATGATAACGAATCAAATTGTTGAATGTATCTAAGTGCTAAATGCTGTGTAGTAAATAATGTAAAGGAAACGGGGATAAACTAATTGAGCTATATGTTGATGGCATACCGTTTATGACTCACTATTTGATAAAGATTTCTGTGGCCTTGATTTCATATGGTTACTTGGTTGTTACGAATGAACATCCTTGACGATGAGAATATTTGTGATTGAATTGTTGGTTGATGTTGCTATTAATTACATTGTTGAACGTATCAAAGTGCTTAAGGATGTGTAGCAAATGATGAAAGTGAATATGGACTGATTTTATTGAGTTAAATGATTGTGGCAACACCATATATGAATTACTGATTGGTAAGGATCATTGTGCCTTGATTTCACATAGTTATTGGTTGATATGAACTTATGTTCTTCATGATGAAGATCCTTATGACTGTGATAAGGGTGGACATGAGAAATATATATGACTGTGATAAGGGTGGACAGGGAGAATATAAATATATGACAGTGATAAGGGAGGATGATTATGCTTTACTGATTTTATTACAAAGATTTGGAAATTTATTGGTTTATCCTACTCTTTTCCCATATCCTGCACATTCGGTTATTTTTAAATTAAAGTTTGGAAATTTGGAAACTTGTGTGAAATTTTGGTGACATCTGAGGCCTGGAATATGCGACTGAGCTATTTTATTTATTGTTTCAGTTTATATTTTCTTGTTTGTGTACAATTTTTTTATTGCGTTATTATATATATTTATTGCCACAGGTTAAGTTATAATTACCCCACCTTAGCCTCGTCACTACTTCGTCGAGGTTAGGCTCGGCACTTACTCAGTACATGTGGTCGGTTGTACTGATACTACACTCTGCACTCTTTTGTGCAAATCCAGGTACCGGCCAACAGTAGAGATTTTAGTGGCAGATAGCTATTATATGGAGACACAAGGTATATCTGTCGGCGTTCGCAGATCCCGAGAGTCTTCTCTTAGCTCGTAGAGACTGTTTTATAATTTTCCTAAAATAGTTATGTTATTTCTTTTAGCCCATTAATTGTAGTATTCTTCAGTAGTTCGTGAATTGTGATACTAAACCCTGGGGTAGTCTTAGAGTTATTTATATAATTAGTTCGTGGCTCAGTTTATTTATTTGTTTATTCTTTTAAATTTGGAGTTATTCTTTGGAAACCATTAGATTAAGTTTACTTTAAATTTATTTTATTATGTTTAAACGGATAATCAAAGGAAAATAGATAATCGAACTCTAACATTGGCTTGCCTAAAAAGTGTGGTGTTAGGCTTCATCACGATCCCTAAGGTTGGGAATTTGGGTCGTGACAATTTCCCTCTTCCATTTCTTGATCAAATGCTTGATAGGTTGGCCGACCATGCTTTCTATTATTTCCTTGATGGATATTCCGGCTATAATCCAATTCCTATTGCTCCAGAGGACTAAGAGAATACTACTTTCACTTTTCCCTATGGTACGTTCGCATCCTCGCGGATGCTATTTGGGTTATACAATGCACCAACGACTTTTCAACGGTGTATGATTGTCATTTTCACCGACATGGTGAAGGATTTTCTTGAGGTCTTCATGGATGACATTTTTGTGGTCAGAAACTCTTTTGATGATTGCTTGAAAAACTTGGATAAGGTGTTGGCAAGATATGATGAGACAAACTTGGTTCTGAATTGGGAGAAATGTCACTTCATGGTCGAGGAAGGCATTGTCCTCGGCCACAAAATTCCAAAGCATGGTATTGAGGTCGACAAGGACAAAATAGAGGTGATATCTAAAATCCCATCCCTACATCCGTGAAGGGAGTAAGGAGCTTCTTGGGTCATGCAGGGTTCTATCAACGATTCATCAAGGATTTTTCCAAAGTGGTGAACCCCTGTTGAAGAAGGATGCCAAGTTCCATTTCAACGAGGATTGTATGAAGGCATTTGAATTGCTCAAGTTCAAATGGACTACTACTCCAATTATCACCGCACCGGATTGGAGCTTGACTTTCGAGCTCATATGTGATGCAAGTGATGTGGCGGTTGGAGTAGTTTTGGGGCAACATATCAACAAAATTTTCCATCCGGCCTACTATTCTAGCAAGACCATGAATGATGCCCAAGTCAACTACAAAGTGACCAAAAAAGAGCTACTTGCTATTGTCTTTGCTATGGAGAAGTTCCGCCTGTACTTGATGGGTACAAAGGTGATTATCCCCACCGATCATGCGGCATTTCGGTACTTGATGAGCAATAAAGATTCAAAGGCAAGGTTAATGCGGTGGGTGCTTCTATTGCAAGAGTTTGATCTAGAGATTCAAGACGGCAAAGGTAGTGAAAACCAAGTGGCGGACCACTTGTCTCTTTTGGAGGAGGAGGGGAGGCCACATGATAGCCTTGATATAAATGATTCCTTCCCAGACGAGAAACTTTTATCCATTTCAATGACCAGGATGCCATAGTTCGCCAACTTCGCAAATTATCTAGTGAGTGGTATTGTACCGAATGAGTTCTCTTCAAACCAAAGGAAGAAGCTCAAACGAGATTGCCTTGACTATTATTAGGATGAGTCGTATCTCTTTCGGATTTGTATTGATGGAGTTATCGACGATGTGTACTGGAGGAGGAACAAGTGGAAATTATTTTATTGGCCAACTCTTAAGGACGCTAACGATCTCATCAAGCATTGTGATGAATGTCAAAGGGCCAGTGGGATTTCTAAGAAAAAAGAGATGCCCCTCACCACCATCTTGGAGATCGACATGTTTGATATGTGGGGAGTTTATTTCATGGGTCTGTTCGTGAGCTCTTATGGGAACACTTACATTTTGGTAGCTGTGGATTATGTGTCAAAGAGAGTAGAAGCCATGTATTTACCCAACAATGAAACTCGAAGTGTGGTGGCATTATTGAAAAAAAACATATTTACGAGATTTGGTACTCTAAGGGCCATTATTAGTGATGGGGGAGCGCACTTTTGCAGCAAAGCTTTTGATACCTTACTCATAAAGTATGGTGTCACTCACAAAGTGTCGACCCCCTATCACCCTAAAGAAAGCGGGCAAGTGGAAGTCTCCAACCGGGAGATCAAGAGTATTTTGTCAAAGACAGTGAATGCTAACCAGACGGATTTGTCAAAGGAACTTGATGATTCTCTTTGAGCTTATAGGACGACTTACAAAACATCGATTGGTATATCTCCGTACCGATTAGCGTTCGGGAAAGCTTATCACCTTCCGCTGGAACTTGAGCACAAGACTATGTGGGCATTGAAGAAACTTAATCTTGAATGGGATGTCGCCGCCAACTTAAGGGTGGCAAAATTGAATGAGCTTGATGAATTCCGGTACCATGCATATTCAAGTTCGTACTTATATAAGGACAAGATGAAGTACCTCCATGAAAAGTACATCCAGAACAAGGAGTTCAAAGAAGGTGACCTTGTGTTATTGTTCAATTCTCGGTTACGAATGTTTCTGGAAAAGTTGAAGTCTAAGTGGAGTGGCCCATTTGAGGTTGTGCATGTGACACCCTTTGGTGCGTTGGACTTGAAGAATAAAAATGATGAAGTGGTTAGAGTCAATGGTCAGCATATGAAGCATTATCTTGGCAAAGTTGATGATGGCCACGTCGTGGCAGTAATTCATTTCAAGTGATTGATGGTAATCCGCGTCGTGCCACGACGTTAAATCAGTCACTTCTTGGGAGGAAACCCATGTTTCTTTTTCATTTTCTTCTTTTTTTAGATAGGTTTTGTATAGAGCTAACTGGTTTTGAGGTGAATTGCAGGAACAAGTGTGTATTGTAGGTACTATGTTCGAAAAAATTAGCCAAGTGTTGAAAAAGTACGGACCGCACAAATTTCTGAGTTGCAGAGAAAAGGCCATTTTGCGGTTGCACACAAAATTGTGCAGACCGCACAAATTTCTGCGGCCGCACTCACTTTTTTGCGGACCACCGAACTTTAGCAAGGTTCAGGTAAAGAGTGCGGACTGCACTCAAAATTGTGCGGCCGCACTCAGCTTTAATTTTGACCGATTTTGGTCAACTTATAAATAGGGCCTCATTGCACTATTCACAACTTTACACTCTCTCAACTTTTGAGACTTAAGCAAGCACAATGCACACAAATTGTTTCACACTCCACACCCATTTCATCAGTTTAGATTCACCCAAGCATCCTTCATCACTGGTTTGTTCAATTCATGTTTAGATTTTTTAAATTTTCTTAGTTTTTGTTCTTAATTAGTATAGTTATTTTTAGGCCTGAAATGTCAAATGTTCTTCATGTGTTCTTGAAATTGTGTGGGTAATGTCATGTGTGCTCATTGGGGACTGGGTATATCATTCATCATGTTTAATTTGCAAATACCATGTCTAAATTATGAAAAAAAGTGAAAAACCTAAAGTCAGTGCCGTTTGATTTCACATTGTGCGGCTGCACATGAAATTGTGCAGTCCGCAGACTCTCAATTAAGGCAAAATGTTAAGCATGAAATCTGCGGCCGCACTCAAAATTGTGCGGTTCGCAGAAAAATTATGCGGTCCGTAGAATAATGTGTGCGACCGAACTTTGGAACTTCAGAGAACCAATAGTCTAAACCTGGTTTTGTGCGACCGCACTCAAAATTATGCGGTCTGCACTTCAGGATGTGCGATCGCACTTTGAAATTGTACGGTCCGCACATGGTTGTCTGAGACCGCACTCAATATTGTGCGGTCCACACTGTCTCTTCTGTACACTGATTTCTTGCAACTGTTAACATGCTTCTGAACTTTAACTGAATTATGTGCTTCGTATTGAAGACAATCGTTCGATCACGAGGCAGAGTTGATACATCTAAAGGGAGGGGTGAACCCTCCCGAGGCCGAGGAAAGGGCACTCAACCTCTGGGAGTGCAATTAAAACCAATAGTCAAAAAGCCGACCACTAGGAGAGTAGGGCCATAGAGCCCTCAGAATCAAGCTCGTATGTCCTGTCTAGGGAAGACTCCAAGGGTCACTCAGTGGAGGTACATCCTGAGGCCTAGTCCCAACCACCACGATTCACTAGGAGATACCAACTGCGCAACGAACCCTCCATCATAGCCCTCATCTACATATACCCCCCCTGTGCCAGTTGCAATAGATGATGATGATGATGATGATGTCCCTGGTGATGGTAGAGGAGGTGACACGAGAGTGGACGACCTAAAGAGGTCGAAGAAGAAAGAAGTGTGGGAAGACAGGTTCGTGAGTTTGACTCCCTTCACAAATTTCAAAGAGTGGTGGCCCTAGAGATCTCTCACACTTGCGTGAAAATTCTTGTTGAAGGATTTGGATAAATATAATACAAATGTCCTTAAACAGTTCAGGGAGCGCAAGGGGTGGATGTGGTTCACCTAGAGTGTTATAGATGCCAAAGAGCATTTGGTACGGGAGTTTTATGCCAATGTGGCACACATCAAGAAAGGTACTAAGGGTGGCAAGCACTCTGAACACTTACTTGGGATTCGAGGAGGTAGAGTCCATGCAAAACTTGGAGAAGCTAGATATGGGTGATCCAACTCGCCCTAGGTTAGTTGAGATTTTGGATGCTCCAGGACCACCACCACCGTGGATCACAACAGGGGTTCCTATTGCACGGGCCACCCTCAATTTTGAAGCAAAAGGGTGGAAAACTTTTGTGTGCAGCCATATTGATCCAAGCCGGAATGAGAACAATCTTCCAATCCACCGAGCAGTTTTGGTGGCATCTATTATGGCTGGATACCCAATCAATGTGGGTGCCATCATGTCGGCCAACATGTTAGTGGTTGTCCGTAATTGTGAAAGCTCCTACCCATATCCAAACATCCTCACAAAATATTTCACAGATGCAAAGGTGAAGTCGAGGAGTTTTGATACAAAAGTGCGGGCCAAGAAACCCTTCTCATGGTACTCCTTGCAAGGTTCGAAAAACCCAAAGTTCAAGGGTAAGGTACCTACCACCGTTGGTCAGTCTGATGAGCCATCAGTGGTGGTTACAAAGTCAGCTGAGGAGCCTTCTACAACTCCTATGCCTTCTACAACAGTCGTTCCTTCCCCAGAGACAGCTGACATGCCACCACCTTTATCATCTAGACCATCAGCATCAGTACTAGTGCCAGCCTCATCCACATATCCACATTACGCTGTGAGTCTCCCAAACATTAGTCGAGTCTCAACAGTTGGATGCAGACAACTACTTCCAAGCTGTTTGACATATCCAGTGTTGTTGGAGCATAGTCTTCCACCCCAGCAACACCACAGTTTCCTCCGTTAGTGGAGGAAACATTGATGAAGATCCTGGAAAACCAAAAGACCATTATGGATATAGTGGTGGCACATGGGGGATCTATTGAGGAGTTGGGCAAACAGGTGAAGAAGATGAGGAAATCCCAGGCTTCGAAGAAATCAGTGGAGAGATTGAGAAATGAGGTGACAAAGATTGCAGTAGCTGGTGATTTACCATTTGAACTACTGATTAAGACAGATCCATCAGTACCAGCAGACCCAACAACACCATCAGCAGAGGCACCAGCTGGCCAGTCTGGCGAGCTAGACCTTGCTGCCCATACGGCCGAGGAGATGCTTCAGATGTTCACCAACCCCGTTGTTCCCCAACCAGAGGATGATGAGATCCAGTTGGAGGAGCCCGAGGGTTATGATGCTTCCATGCACCCTGAGACCACATAGGGAGTTTTCCTTACTCTCTACCCTCCCTTATTTTGATTTTGCAAAGCATTGAGGACAATGCTTATTTTTATTCAAGGGGGTGGTCTATTTTGGTTGGTTTGATTTGATGACATTGGCCTATATTAACTTCAATACTATTTTTCTTTTATCTTTATTTTCTCTTTCATTATTTATATATTCCTCCCTCTCTTTTGATGTATATATTCTATTCCCCTTGGTTTATATATTCATTTGTCTTACTTTCAGTAGTTTATATCATAGCTTCTTTATTTTGTTTTCTTAGTAGTCTAGCTTCTTATTTATGTTAATAGGTTCTTTTTATGTTTAAGTGAGCAATAAACCTTTGATTTTCTTAATGCCACGGTTCTTTCCAAAAAGGGTCAAGCATGCTTCACTTGGTACCAACACACTTAACTACACGCTTATGGTTAAAAACAAGCTTTTGGAATGAAATGGCCTAGTTAGTGACTTTGTGACTCTTGTGTTGACTTAGGCAATCATTGGGTGCTTTAGTTGAACCATTAGCGATTTTCAATATTGATTATGGTTGGTGTGGGCCCTAGACTCTATCCTCTTGAACAAGTTCAATCCGGTTGTGTGAGAGGTGAGATATTTTGTTACAAGTCCAAGCACCTGTGCGAATGGTATAGAACTTGCCCCAAATGTGTTTCTAGGCAAAATTATAGTTTGCTTCGCTTGAGAAGTAATTTTAGGCTGCCCTTGACCCGTTTTGAATCCTTCCATGGCCCACCAATGATGTTATCCTTAGTCAACCCTTTTGAGCCTAAAGCATTTTTCATTCGATAACCATGTTACAAGCCTTTACCAGTTTTATAGTGGCCCTCTCTTGGCACCCGAGATTTCCTTAGAACTCATGAGAAACAAATGGCTCAAACATAAGTTTGGGGGATAGATGAGGAGTTTGAAAGTTTTATCAAGGCACAAAAAGATAAAAGAAATGAAGAAAAGGAAAGGCAAATAACAAGAAATAAAGAACAAAAGAAAAACACAAAAAGAATGTGAATAATTTGAAGGGTTGAAAGGATTCAAAAGAAAGAAAAAGTGCAAAGCATGGAGAAAACAAAGAAGGAGAATATGAATATAATGACCAAGAAAGAGTGACGTCAAGTCTCTATAGTACCCCTAAGGAAAAAGAAAATGACTCAAAGAGTTGGCAAAGTATGAGCCAAAAAGATAATAGAGTGCTAAAGGAAAGATAAACCCGTTCCATTCCAACATTTCCCTCCTTAGTCCAAAAGCCTTCATTACATGCCGAAAAAGCCGTACGTGATTTCAAGCCGAGTAAGATTACATTAGTGGTGATCTACATGAGGGGAAAGCATATGGTACTTAGAGTCGTACTTGTGACATTCTTTTGAGAGTGATGAGAGAACCTTTCATGAATCATTAAATTGGGTGCTACATTCTTGAGTGAGATGAGCTTACGGAGAGTATAGGAGGAGTATTTTGGGATCCACAGGGACCTACATGAAAGTGTGAACTTCTTTGATGAGTAAAGTCAACTCTTTATGCTCAAGTGTCACATTAGAGCTATTTTTGCTTTAACATTCAAAACATGGCCTTGTTGATAATTCATGAGCGTGTGGGTAATTATTGGTCCCACTTGATGTGTGTTTGATTCAACTTAGGCCAGCTGAAATAGATCTTTTCTTGTGGAGATGAGAATTAACTTATTTGCTTTAGGACAAGCAAAAGCTTAAGTTTGAGGGAGTTGATAAGTAGGAATTTTGACTACTTATTTTCACTCTTTAACTTTAGTTTTAGATAAAAAATGCTTAAAGGTATTCCCGAAAATTGATAAAATGTGCTTACTTGCAGGAGCATAGGAAAATGAGCCAAAACGATGAAATTCAACTCAAGAAGGAGTGTTTTTTGACAAGGACTAAAACCAGGCAAAAAGAGCAAAGTGCGGACCGCAAAATATCTAGTGCTGCCGCAGACTATGAAAGACCTCTGACAGAATTCTTTTGCAAAGTGCAGACCACACAATTATTGTGCGACCGCAGAAGATGAGGTTCAGAGAGATGGAGTTCCGAGTCCATGAAGAAGTGCGGACCACACTATTATTATGCGGCCGCAGAATTCAAGAGTGTGGCCGCACTCAGAAATGTGCGGTCCACAGAAGTCCCTCATGTCAAGCTCAAATTCAAGAGTGCGGCCGCATTCAGAAATGTGCGGTCCACAAAATCTCAAGAAGTCGGCCGCAACCCAGAATTGTGCGGCCGCAAAAGTCCATCCTGTCAAGCCTAACTTGAAAGTGCGAACCGCACACAGAATTGAGCAGCCGTAGAACCTCCGCAGGGGCAATTTTATCTGATAATTTTAGATGTGTATAAATAGTTCTTTTTATCAAATTTAGGTTAAGTTTGATCTCCATAAAGTAGATAGCCGTTTTCCTTTACTGCTTTGGGAAACTTTGTATTATTTTATCATTTTAACATTAGATTTTCATCCCTTTATCATCTATTATGAGTTTAATCTTATTTTCTTCTTTAGTTTCTTCAATTTTATCTATGGGTAGCTAAATTCTTGGCTAGGGTTGTGACCTAACCCTAGTGTGGGTACTTAATGAGTGTTTAATTTAGGTCTCGTTTTTAATTGGGTGTGTAATATTTGGCCTAGTTCTTGCTTCAATTTTAGAATTAATGGTTGCAAACACTGATTCAAGCCTAATTGACTTAGTCTCTACTTGAGAAAGAAAGACTAAGTCTAGGAAAACTTGGCTTACAAGAAATTAGGGTGAACTCAAGAAATTGATAGCCCCAATTAAAGGGTTGAATCTAGAGATAGTCAGACCCGACTTGAGAATCTATCACTTGTTTTGTGAATTATCCATTTGGATTTGAGAAATCCAAATAGGGAAAAACCACTCTAATTACCGAGAGGTATCAAGTGGGTAATCGTGTGTGATTGCTATATTACGCCCCGACCAACCAAACATGCCCTGAAGCCCATAATCCGTTGGGTAACCACCTAGGTGGAAGTCACGGCCCTAGATATTTTGTAAACTTGAAAAACAACAACACAAAAAATATCATTCTATACCTTTACATTTACAAACAATAGCATAAACTTTAGAAGTATAAAGAAACAACCAAGTATGTGGAAGTGCATTTTGGGTACGTCATACACCTAGTCTAAGTATATACCCAATCGAATATAAGCTCTCTAAGGAATCGACCCCGACTCAAGTTGGGTAATTATAATTGCATCGACCACTTCATAATCACAATCGGTGCTGTGAATTTGGGCGACATCAGGACTCACCCCAATAAGCATAACCGAATCAAAATAAGAATGATGTACCTCTATAAAAAATCAAAACCATACCTGTAACGACACCATATGGTGCAGCGGCCTTAGCCCTACCATTGAAAGCATATCAACGGGCCGGGTCTCCCTCTCTAGGGTGCCCTCTACCCGCCTGTCCTCCATTCCTAACTGGGTGTGCAGGTGGAGAAGCAACTGGAATAGAGACAGTATCCTGAGTGCTTTGATAAAATCTGCCCCTGCTGAGTCTGGGACAATCTCTCATGATGTGCCTAGTATCGCCACACACATAGAAACCTATATATGGGCGTGGTTGCTCATATTGAGTTTGTGCCGGATAACTGGAATAATCGCTGTAGGAACCCCGTGCTGGTGGTGCACTAAAAGATTACTGCCCTACATGAGTACCCTGACTAATTGGAGCACCACGAGTAGTCTGAAGTGCGGTTTGGACTGGCCGAGGGCTCGAGCCTCTACCATGATGGGTCATAGCTGAAGAGTAGGATCCACTGAATCCACCAGAACCTCGAGACCTATTGGTCTCCTTATCCTCCCTCTCCTCACCCTGAATACGCTCTAACCTCCTAGTAATATCCACAACTTGGTGAAATGGAGTATCAGTCTCCAACTCCCGAGCCATGCTGAATCTTAGACCATAAACTGAGCCCTTCAATAAATCTGTGGACTCGCTATCTGACTATAGGAACCAAAGTATATGCATGATGGGATAAACGACTGAACCTAATGGCATACTGTGACACCATCACGGTGCCCTGACGCAACTTCTTAAACTATGTGCACCATGCATCCCGAAGAATTTAGGGAACGAATTCCCTCAAAAATATCTCTGAAAATTGAGCCCAAATGGGTGGTGCTGCATTGGCTGTTCTACCCTCCTCATAAACCTTCCACCACAAATACGCTGCTCCCGACACCTGAAATGCAGTAAAATAAACTCCTCTAACTTTTACAATACCCATGGTGCGGAAAATATGGTGACACTTCTCTAGAAATTCTTGTACATCCTTGATCGGTGTACTATTGAAAGTAGGTGGACAATACCTCTTGAACCTCTCAAGCCTCTTTTGCTCCTCCTCTGATGCCCCTAGCCTGACCTCAGGATGTACCGACACCACACTTAGAACCTGACCAAAGTTTGCCCGCTACTCTAGACTACGGGCGGTGGGAGTCTGAGCTCCTTCCCCAATCTGTGAAGTAGCTGGTGCAACGAAGATCAATACCGCCTGAGCCAATGTACCAAACATGCTCAGGAATTGCGCTAATGTCTCCTGAAGTCTGGGGATAACAATAGGCGCCTACGGTGCCTGTCCCCCAACCAGAGCTACTGGCAGTTCCTTAATTGCTACTCTGGAACGTGCTCTAGCTGCCACGTGTGCTCTTCTTCAGACTCCCCACCCCGACTTCTCACGGCTCTAGCAGGGGGCGCGGGTGTCCGCTCAGTTGATCTTCTAGCGCGTGTCCTCACCATATGTGAGAGAATAGATATTACAAAAAGCTCAAACTTCGAAATTCACAAATTCACATGATAGAAATGAAAGAAGTGAAATTTCCTTTATAGTTATGTACCTCTCGAAGATAAGTACATACGTCTACGTACCGATCCTCAAGACTCTAATAAACTTTCTCATGACTCGTAGAACCTATGAACCTAGATCTCTGATTCCAACTTGTCATGACCCAAAAATCCATTGCAAGCGTCGTGATGGCACCTAGTCCCTAAGAATAGGTAAGCCGATTACTAAAAATGATTAAGCCAGTTTTAAGAATGACAATTTGAAACAGAGTCTAATATGAATACCGAAACAAAAGCAAAATATACCTACGCGACAATAATAATAAACACCTCCCAAGACTAGTAATACAGAGTCACGAACTATAATGACCCGGCCGGTCGTTCCATGAGATTAGAACCTTTTCCCCTGTTTCTATTTTATCATATGTTTCTTAGCCTATTTATGTTGTTTTGGGTAAGTTGGTTCGGGTTCGGAGTGGTCGTGGTGAGAATTGAGACACTTAGTCTCTTAAATTAGCTTAATGGTTGAAAAAGTCAATTGGGAGTTGACTTATTGGTAAACGACCTCGGAATGTGGATTTTATGGCTCCGATAGCTTCGTTAGGTGATTTGGGACTTAGGAGTGTGTTCGGATTGAAGTTTCGATGTCCGTTGTAGAATTAGGCTTGAATTGGCGAAAGTTAGTTTTTGGAGATTTTCGGTCGGCAGTGGAAAATAGGCTATCAGGGTTGGGATGGAATTATGGAAGTTGGAACAAGTTCGTAATGTCATTTTGGTGTGTGCAAATTTTCAGGTCAATCGGATGTGTTTTGGTTGGTTTCGGCATCATTGGCGAAATCTAGAAGTTTCAAAGTTCATAGGCTTGAATTTGATGTAATTTTGGTGTTTTCGGGTTGTTTTTGGTGTTTCGAAGGCTCGAATAAGTTTGAATGATGTTATGGGGTGTGTTGGTAGGATTGGTTGAGGTCTCGGGGGCCTCAGGTGTATTTCGGATGCTCAAACGGACACTTTTTGGCCTTAAGATGTCTGTTGTTTTCTGGTGTTTTAGCAGCAGTGATTTCTTCACTGCGATCGCGTGGATTCATCCGCGATCACGTAGAGTAAAAGAGTGGGGCATGCATTTTGTTTTATGCGATCGAGTGGTTAGGATTGAGATCGCATAGGTTGGTCAGGTAAAGTAGTGCGATCGTGTGGGTGTTGGGGCGATCGCGTAGAGGTTCTGAGGCGCGTGTGTGGGGTGGAGAGTTGTTCTATGAGATCGCGTGTAGTGGTATGCGATTGCATTGAGTTGGCTGGTATGTTCATCGCGATCGCACTGAAGGGATTTTAAGTGCTGGGCAGAATGTTTTAAAGCCCATTGTTGCGAAAGTTTTCATCATTTTCCTCCATTGTCAAGCGGGTTGAGAGCTAATTGAGAGGGTTTGAGGAAGAAATCAAAGGGGCTCTCTTGGAGGTAAGGTTTCCAACTTCATAACTCGTTTATATGTCGTTTTCTAAGTAATTAAACCGGAAAATTGTTCGAATTAAACCCAAATTTGGGGAAGAAAGGTTCATGGAATTTGGAATTTTCTTTTGAGGATTTGAGTGGGCAATTGTGGTCCGATTTTAGTGTTCTTAGTATGTATAGAATCTTGGGAGGACGAGGATTCTAGTGATGTAAATAATCGAATTCCGAGATGTGGGCTCGGGGCTCGATTTTGACCGAATTTCGAGATTTTTGTATAAATTGATAGTTTTCGATTGGGTTGTGTTCCTTTAGCGTATATTGATGATGTTACACTGGTTTTGGTTAGATATGGAGCAATCGGGAGCCAATTTGAGGGGCAAGAGCATCGCAGATTACTATTGTGGCCCGGTAGAGGTAAGTAATGGTTATAAATCTTGTCTTGAGGGTATGAAACCCCGGACTTCATATTTCTCACTGTTTTTAGAATGGCGCACATGTTGGATGACGAGTATATGGCGCACACTGATTTTGGATTGGACTTGGTCATCTCCGCGGCAACTATTGAGTTGCGTATTTTACTCTAAATCATAGGTTAAATTGTGTTCTAAAGACTATTGCTATATTTGGGCCATAAGCCATGTTTGGGGCCTCGTGCCGACTTGTTTACACCCCTTGGGGGCTTTTTACTGCTATTTCCTCACTGTTTATTTATGATTTACACTCAGTCACTTTGTGCTTAACTGTTTTTGAAACTCAGCCTGATTTGCACTATTTTTGAGATTTAAAAATGATGTTTTGGGTCGAGTACCCTATTTTACTGATATTCCCGAGGGGCTTTTGAGAGGTTCTAACTGAGTGAGGCCGAGGCCTGATTTGTGAGGATATGATAAGCCACGAGGTGGCTTGATATTAGCGCTTGGGCTGAAGGAGCCCCTCCGGAGTCTGTACACACCCCCAGTGAGCGAGCGCATGTACCTACTGAGTGCTGAGTGCTGAGTGCTGAGTGCCGAGTGCCAAATGATGAGTGATTGGGAGGCATGAGTGACAGTAAGGTTGCCCGATGGGCTGAGTGCTGAGTGATGTTCTGCCCGAGGGGCGATTTATGATTCATGTTTTTTTTCGAGGGGCTACTTATGATTTATTTCATTTTTACACTAAATCTTTTAGTTATTTTTATTTCTGAAATTGTTGAGAAACACATTTTTCAAAGGATTTTTCTGAAGTTGGTTTTAAGGCATTATGATTTCACATATCTATGTATATACTTTTGGAAAGAAAGGTTGTGCATATTGTGAATTGATGATATTGATTTTATGTGTTTCCTGCCGCTTAGGCTTGATTTATTTTCATTACTACTGAGTTGGCGTACTCACATTACCCCATGCACCCCTGTGTGAAGATTCAGGTGCAGATACCGAGCGTCAGCCATCTATTCCATGCGGAGCCGGAGTTCGGGATATAGAGGTAGTTGTTCAGCGTCCGCAACATCTCTGTTTTCCCTTCTTTTGTTGTATCTAGCTATTCGTTCAGAGGTTTTGTATTATAATAGTATACCTTTTGGCATATTTTCTTAGATGCTCATGACATGTTGACTCCGGATTTTGGGATGGTTTAGACTATTTAGCTGTTTATTTTGCCTAATGGATTTAGAAAATTCTATATACTTTATGAAATACTTGAAAATGAGTTAAGTTTTGTGGAAAGAAACTGTAAAAATGAGAATTGGCTAGCCTAATTCCACGATAGGCGCCATCACGGCCGGTTTAGGATTTGGGGTCGTGACAAGTTGGTATAAGAGCCTAGGTTACATAGGACTCAAAAGTCATGAGCAGGTTTAGTAGAGTCTTGGGGATCGGTACGGAGACGTCTGTACTTATCTTCGAGAGGCTGTGAAACCCTTAGGAACAATCTTATCTTTCTTGAATTCTGTCTTGCCATTTTGTTGATTCTGGAAATCTAAACTTCTGCTGTTTCCTTCTCTCACAGATGGTGAGGACTCGCGCTACCGATCAGGATGATCAGCCACCAGCTAGACCGGCGAGAGGTCGAGGCCGCGGTCGAGGCCGTGGTAGAGGTAGGAGGCCAGCCCGTGCAGTAGCCAGGGTAGTGCCAGTTGATCCCCCTACTATTTAGAGTCAGATTCCCGCCCCAGATACTCTAGCGGGACAGGCTGAGGCATCGGCAGTGTCTATTGTTATTCCAGGTCTTCAGGAGACCTTGGCCCAGATCTTGACGGTGTGTACCACCCTTTCTCAGGCAGTTGCCGCTACTTCTCAGGCCGGGGGAGGCAGTCAGACTCCAGTTGCACGGACGCCTGAGTAGGGTACTCAGGGCCATCAGATACTAGGGGCAGATGCAGCCCAGCCAGTTGCTCCAGTTCGGGACTTCGTGGTTCCGGCTTTTCCAGAGAACGAGCAGCGTAGGTTGGAGAGATTTAGCAGATTACAGCCTCTGACATTAAGTGGTGCTGAGGGCGAGGATGCCCAGGGTTTTCTGGATAAGTGTTAGAGGATGCTGTGTACTGTTGGGATTTTGGAGACCAATGGGGTCTCATTTGCCACATTTTAGTTTTCTCGTGCTACTTTCACTTGGTGGGAGTCTTTTGAGAGGCGTAGGCCTGTTGGTTCAGCCTCCCTCACCTGGCAGTAGTTCTCCACTATCTTTTTGGAGAAGTATGTACCTCATTCTCACAGGGAGGAACAACACAGGCTTTTTGAGTAGTTGCGTCAGATGGAGCTATCAGTGACGTAGTATGAGATGCGGTTTTCGGAGTTGTATGATTCGGCACAATCCACAGCAGACAATGTAGCCACCACGATTGTAGTCCCGCAGATACAGGCTGATTCATTCCAAATCACAAACAATATGCTGCATTTTTTGCAAAACAAGGGACTATTCTCGGGTTCATACATTGAAGATCCTCAACAACACTTAAACAATTTCCTGTCAATCTGTCAAACACAAAGACAACACAACGTGACTCCGGAAGCAATAAAGCTATTGTTGTTTCCATTATCTATGACGGGAGCATCTCAGACTTCGCTCAATTCACTCCCCATAAATTCCATCTCTACTTGGGAGGAGTTAGTCAAGAAATTTGTGAACAAATTTCATCCACCCAACAAGACTGCTCAGCAAATTGATGAGATCTTGAGCTTCAAATAGAAACCAACAGAAACATTACAAGAGACGTGGGAAAGATTCAAAGGACTGCTGGTTTTATGTCCACACCATGGTATTCCTGAGCATATGTTGAGGCATAGGTTCTACATGGGTCTAGCGGATAGTGTGAAGGATAATGTTGATGCTTCAGCCGGTGGAGCATTGTTGAGTAAAACATTCAGAGAGAGTAAAATCTTGCGCGACAAGATGGCACAGAATTCGGGATGGACCACCAAAAACGCTCCCATCACTCTAGTGGTCCACTATGTGGCTTTAGATCCAGCTAACTCTATAGCTGAAAATATGGCCACTCTAATGACATAAATGTGCATCCTCACCAAAAAGGTTGAAGAATCAGGTCAGAAACAGCAGGTGCACATAGTTGATACAACCAATGGGGGCTTATGTACATCTTGCATTAGTCAGCCATTTGGTGGCCCGTGGACTGCAGATGGTGATCACCAACACTATCCGGAAAACACGAATTATGTGTCCAACTATGGGGGACAGAGACCAGGTGGTCAGAATTGGTGTCAGCAGGATCAACAATAGCGGCCAGCCCCGCAGCAACAAAATAATATCAATAATATGGGGGCCATGCGACCACAAGGAAATATGGTGCCTTACCAAAGGCAACAGTGCTACAACAATCAGAATCAGCAGCAGGGTTATCATCCACCTCAACAACAACACAATGGGAGACAGGAAGATGGGTTCGCTAGACTCAAGGGAATGATGCAACAAATGATTGGGTCCAATGAAAAAACAACTAAAAGACTAGACTCATACGAGTCAGCTATAAAAAATATTGAGGTCCAATTGGGTCAGATTTCAAGGGCTCGGAATAATCGTCCTCATGTGATGTTACATGCAGACATACAGATAAATCCAAAGGAGTAGGGACCAAAGCAGCTAATGGCAGTGAGTCTACGTAATGGTAGAGATCTATACTTGGAGCAAGAGATAGTTCGCGAAAGAAGACCTACTGAGACACTTGTGCCAGTGGCCATTGAGGTAGATGATTCAACAAGGTTGACTGAGGTGAAGGTACAGTATGCGCAGGAAGATGCCAGCAAAGAAAAAGAGGTTGAGAAAGAGGTTGAGACAACATAGGAACCGGTGGTGGAGGTAGTGCCTGAACAAGAGAAAAACCAAATCACACGAAAGAAATGACCTCCAGCACCATTCCCATAGAGATTGGCCAAATATAAAAAAGATGAGCAATATAAGAAGTTTTTGGAGATGTTGAAGCAAATTCAGGTAAATATTCCATTGATTAATGCTTAAAGGAGATGCCTGGTAATGCAAAAATTATGAAGGACTTGATGTCCTGCAAGTTTGACTTCCAAGACTTGGCCACAGTTACTCTAACTCAGACTTGCAGTGTTGTTGTAACGAGACCCGTTGATGAGAAGTTGTCTGACCCATGGAGTTTCACAGATCCTTGCACTATAGGTAACTTTGCATTTGCCAAGGCATTGTATGATTTGGGGGCAAGCATAAATATTATGCCCCTGTCTATCTATAAAAGGCTCGGGATTGGAAGAGCTAGACCCACGTCCATGTTATTGCAGCTGGATGACAGGACAATAAAAAGGCCTTCTGGTATCCTTGATGATGTGTTGGTACAGGTTGGGAAATTTGTGTTCCCAGAATATTTTTTCATTCTGAATTGTCGAGTTGATGAGGAAATTCCCATAATTTTGGGAAGACCATTATTGGCCACGGGGAGAGCTCTAATTGACTGCGAAACTAGAGAGCTCGAGATGAGATAAAATGATGAGGAAATAACATTCAACATGCAGAAATCTATGAGGCGACCAAGTGAATTCACCAATTGCTCTTTAATAGATGACGTGGATGTAATCTTGGAAGAGGAAGATGAGACATTGAACATTGAGGATCCTCTAGCAACTTGCCTCATGAATCTAGATGAGGTTAATGGTGAAGAATTGGCGGAATGGGTGCTCGCTCTTGAGGGCAAAGAATTCTGGAAGAGACCACTCGAATTTGAGCCCCTGCACATAGAGGAAAGGAAAACTCTTCCAGCCAAGACATCCTTAGAAGAACCACCAGAGGTTGAGCTGAATCCACTGCCCGCCTATCTCAGGTATGCATTCTTAGGACCTAACTCAACATTACCTGTTATTATCTCATTTAGTTTGTTAGATGTGCAGGCAGAACAACTTTTACAGGTGCTGACGGAGTGCAATAATGCAATTGGGTGGACCATGGAAGATATCAAGGGGATCAGCCCGGCCTTCTGTATGCATAAAATTCTACTGGAAGATGGCCACAAACCTTCAGGAAAACACCAGAGAAGGCTGAACCCCAACATGAACGAAGTGGTGAATAAAGAAGTGGTGAATAAAGAAGTGATTAAGTGGTTAGACGCGGGAATCATATTCCCTATCTCTGACAGCAACTGGGTTAGCCCAGTTCAGTGTGAGCCAATGCAAGAGGAAAAGGATGAGGTAGATAAGTGCTATATTCTGAAATATTCAAGGCCATCTAGGCAAAGTGACACTCCTCCGTTGAAGGCCAAAAAATGCATAAAGAATCATTTAATTATTGGCTCGCAACAATTTGTATCTCCCCAAGAGCATGATCATAGAGGAGAATCAAAATTTGGGGTCCAATTCATAAGTTCAAAGTGAAGGCAAAAGGAGCATGGAAAGCAAAGCTCTTGGAAGGATGCAACAGTAAATCAGATGGTTAGAACTAAGTGTGAGATACCCGCACGAAGGACCAGGCCTGGGGAGAAGTCTGAGTACCCAACTGCTAGTGCTTCGGCCTTTGGCCTACCAGAGAGTTTATTTTACCCTCTTATTAGTTATGGTGTGCATTGGGGACAATGTACAATTTTAAGTGTGGGGTGAGGAGATTGTCTGGGTGACTTTCTATGCTATTTTAGTTGTGTTAGTTTAACTGAATATTATTTTTTTAGAAAAATGAAAAAAAAGCATAAATATGTTGGACTTTTCCCGATGATGGCTCTCCTAGTAAGTTTTCTTGAGGGAAGTAAGTCTAAAGAAAATACCAAAAAGATTTTTTTTAGGTAGTGTAGTAATTCTCCCTTGGTTTTTCTTTGGGCCGCGGTTCTTTTCCAAGGGTTTTTAGTTGAACCGGGTGTAGGTAGTTTTAATTTTTAGGAGTAGGAGTCCATGATGGCTATGCATTTAATCGCAGCAATATATCTGAGCTTTGTGATGCCTTGAGAATAGTCAGTACTCTGGTTGTGACGCTTAGGCTCAATTTTGACTCTAGGATAAATACCTTAAATTGTGGATTCTTAAATTTGCTTAACTCCTTTGACTGGAGTGTCGTGATAAAACCAATCCTGAATGAGTTTGTTCCATGTCTGTGTGAGGTTTGTATGTATTCTGTGCATTGCATTTGATGTCTAGAACTTGCCCAGTGTGTGTGCAAAGCAAGATAGTAGTCTTGTTCAGTCTGAGAAGTGATATAGGCAGTTCTTTGTTAAGCCAGATATATAGAGTACCCACCTAAATGTGATGTATCGTAGTTAACCCCGTGGAGCCTATAATCTTGTTTCTTTGGAAACCACATTACAAGTCGTACCTCTTTGTTTGAATCGACCATGTATTTGAACCTTGTCACCTTTCATGAGCACTTGAATTGTGAGGAAGTATGGAAAAGTTAAAGTGTGGGTTGGCGGGTTGGTTTTTGAGTGGAACAAGTAAAATCAGGAGAAAAGTGCACCATTTGAAAAAAAAAAGTGTCAATAAGAGCCATAGCTGTAGTGTATGAAATCCTGATGGTGATGGCTATTGATGTACTGGTGCTTAAAGAAGTAGGGGTAAAATATAGTGAAGTTAAGATGGAGTTTTGGTTTTCCATAAGTATGGGCTTGAAGTTTAAAGTGTTTGTATTAAAGTGCTTAAGGGAGGTGTAGTCATTCTTATATCTAAATGTATCCTACCCGTCCCACAGCCTACATTACAACCAATGAAAGTCCTATTTGATCTTAGACTGAATGAACTCGATTAATGGAGTATTACACTAAGGGCAAGCTTATGGTACGTCATTTGGGTCATATGAATGTTATTTCTGAGAGCGAGTGAATTTTTCTTATCTTGAGTTCCTACGTTATTAAAATTCATGGTGTGTGGAACTAAGATCTTTCATTGGGTGAGGGCACATGATTCATAAAGGAAAGTTAATGTTGTTGACCTCCATGTTAGAGTAAGTAAGTGAATTGTAAATAAAGCATGGTATTTGTGAGGCTGTTATTGAGGCGAGGATGTCACTCCTTTGTGCTTAAAGTATTTTAAAAATTCTTGGTATAACGAGTTAAGAGAATTGCTTAATAAATTGTGTTCATAAGTGTAGTTTAATTGCTCGAGGATGAACAAATGTTTAAGTGTGGGGTGTTGATGTGTAGCTATAATTCATGATTTAACGCATTATGTGCCTCGCATTTTACGTGCGTTAATGATAACACTTTGTTTGAGCGTGATGGAGTTTATTTTATGTATAGGTGAATTAGAGATGGAAGCCGAGCTAAATGGATGCTTAAACTTCGAAAGTGCACGTAAAAATGGTGAAAAGGAGAAGCCAAGCAAAAGCCAGATCGACCAGGCTTTAGCTTGGCGAGGCAAGCCTAAAGGAAGGCCAGACCAGGCTTTAGCCTGGCGAGGCTAGCCCAAAGACAGGCCAGCTTAAAGATAGGGTCCAGATCTGACTTTCCAAGTATTAAACACTTTCCCGACGTAACTAGGAGTGAGTTACACGTTTAGGGCTTATTCCAAACATATAAATAGACCCAAAAACACAACTTTGAAGGACTTTTGCCATTGGAGACAAGAGGATATCGTAGGACAGTACTCGGGAGTTCAAAAAATTGATTTTTACATCCCTTATTCCTTACTCTGTAATTTAATTATGCAATTTACTTTGGATTTGATTACTATGAGTATGAGGAGATAAACTCCTAATCTAGGGTTTTGATGGAAACTATTGAAGGATGAAATTCTTGTCATGTTAATATAGATTTGCCAAAGTTTTATCTCTATTTGTTCAACTACATGCTTGTTGTAGTTAATTGAAGGGCCCTCAATTAACTGTGCCTATTTAGTATGTGTTACTCGGGAGAGAGTGCATATTTAGGTAGTTGATGAACAACATCACTCCCGACGTATATGAGGGATCAATAACGATGGGTTTAAAGGTGGGATTAGGGACAACGAAACCTTGGGTGCGATCTAAGTGAGCTGTAATTAAGGCTAGCTAGCGTAACTCGGGAGAGTATGTCTTGTATATTGTCGTAATTACTCGGGAGAGATTTACGGAAGACATAGTGCTCATGGTCGATATAGAAATTTAGGCAAATTTATACCAAACATAGCGGGAAGGGATTCGAACAATAGGGGAAATCATAACCTTAGATTATTCCTATTATTGTTTACAACCCATTCTTACTTAGATCTTAGTTACTATAGTTTCATTATAAGGCATAGTTGGCGTGATCATGCTACACGTTGCAACATGTTATATTAATTTCTATTTTATGGGATCGTGCTGAACGCCGCAGTGATGTAACACTTGGGCTGAAGGAGCCCCTCCAGAGTCTGCACAACCTGAGTGAGCGTTGTTGATTATATATATATATATATATATATATATATATATATATATATATATATATATATATATATATATATATATATATATATATATATATATATATATATATATATATATGGATCGTGTTGCACACCGCAACGAGCCTTATGGCTATATATATGTGGATCGGGTTGCATGTCGCAATGAGTATTGTACCGTGCTGAGTGATTGAGTGTTCTGAGTATGGAACACGGTAAGAGAGAATGCGAGACATGAGTTTATCATTGAGAGGCACTTCATAGTCGTACTTGAGATACATTCATAGAGATGCATTCCCTTCTGCTACCCGATTTTTGTGACATTTATGATTTTATCTGTATCTTGACATGTAGGCATAGATATGTAGTTTCCTCATGCTATCTGAAAATGAAACATTTTACTTATTGTAGAAATGATTTTTGGGAAAAAATCACAGTTTTCAAACTTACTCGTATTTTGGCAATTTCGGTAAAAGATTTGGGTTTTCTTTCAGATACTTGAAAAGCATGCCTATTTTCTAGAACTGTGAACGAGCTAAGCGCTTTATTTCTGAGATACTTCTTTTATTACTTGTACTACGTTGTTAAGAACTGTTGTGGAATATTGGTATTGAACCCGACCTTTGTGTTAGCTCGTCACTACTTTCAACCTAAGGTTAGATTTGTTACTTACTGAGTATATGGGGTCGGTTGTACTCATACTAGACTTCTACACCTTGCATGTAGATATTGGCTGTTGATGTTGCTGTGTTCGATGGGAGCTGGATTTGAAGATGTTCCCGCGTTCCGGTTGTAGCTGCCTCTTGTTCATGGTAGCCTTCGAATCATGAAAACTTTGTCTATGTACTTTTCAAACAGTTGATATATTTACTTCATTTCAGTTTTGTAAACTCTATTCTTAGAAGCTCATGATTTGTACTACCAGTCCTTGGGAAATGTATAATATTCAGATAATTCTTTTCGCTTAATTATCTTGTTTATATTATTGGAAATGGATAGTTATTAGTTGGCTTACCTAGCAGGTTGGGTTAGGTGCCATCACGACTAGTGGATTTTGGGTCGTGACACTCTAAGACTAGGTAAATAAATACGAGATAAAAATCTAATACAAATTACAATTTCCAAAACCGGTAGTACAAGTCATAAACTCTACTGAGTTTGCTAAAACTCCCTAAGTGCAATTGTTCGGAATGGAATTAAACTGTACAATGAAAATATCATAAGGTGATTCCAAGGCCTGCGAACGCGACGACAGCTTTACCTTGAGTCTCCACAGCTCGACCAGCCAGCTAATAATCAACAACAACTGTGGCACCTGGATTTGTACAAAAAATGTGCAAAAACGTTGTACGAGTATATCACCGTGTTACCCAGTAAGTATCAAGACTAACCTTGGTGGAGTAGTGATGAGGGGCAGTCAAGACACCTACTGGACTAAACAACCTGAACAAGTGTGTAGATGAACTAACAAAGAAACAATATTAATATAAAGCTAAGCAGGATAAGGAATACAAAATAATACTTGCAATGATACACTAGTAACAACAATATTCAACGAGAAGCAGTCAGGTAATAATGTTGTAGAGCAACTAATCACAGTCTAAGTCCGGGGAAAACAAATAAAGGGAAACCTAGCAACAACTCAATAAGAACAATTGCTTCCACAGCAGATCTGTTCAAGCCCTTCCACGAGGTACCGAACCTCATAATCACAGCTCATGGGTCCCAATTCATGAACCCTAATCACTTGGCATCTTGTGCCCACATTACAATTCATAACTGCACGGATGACTCACGTGCCAATAGAACAATCCTCACACAGAAGGCAAGAAGACAAGAGTACATATAATGGTTAATGACGTCAAAATTCATCTTTTAAAACCGATATGAGTGATTTAACTACGTGTATGCTTGTGCAAGTGTTCTACCATAATTCCAGTCAACAAATAAGAGTAAAAGTTTGACGCAACGACCATAATTCCAATGTAATAAAAGCAGCAATGAAGTTTGAATCAACAACTAACACAACAAGATTAGCTACATAGAATTGAGAAAAAATTACAACACGGAGGAAAATAATTAATAGTATACTAAGAAAAACAACAATCAAAGACAAGTGCACAGAAAATGGGAAATGACAACAAGATACCTCTCGAGGTACAACCTCGTAGTCTCAAATAGTAAAATGCATCACAAATTTCTTTATATCACAGCGGGAGCCTTTATATTTAGTTTTAAAATTATTTTCCCGAAAGAGCATCCTGCGTTTTAGCTCACCTTACCGCATGGCTTCTAGTAGTTCACCTGCTAGCCACGCGTTTCAAGCCACCTTATCTCACCGCATGCGTTTCAACAGCCAGACCTTATACCACAGCATGCGTATCAATAATAACAACAACATGTCAGAAACCTCGTGCAACACAATAAAAACCGCATGACAGAAACCTTGTGAACCTAACATAACAATTTTCTCAACAAAATACGTATGCCAAAAACATAACAACTCAATAGATGACTTTCACAATATGTGCCCACATGTCACAACATTTCCTCAACAGTTTTAATATCACAATCACACATAGCCCTCTACTCAACAACACTGGATACAACAACAACAGTGACAATAATATGAGAATACAACAAGTAAATCAACTTAGTAACTTCATAATAAAAAGAAAACGGAAGAACGATCTCACAAAGAAAGACACAACGGGAAATAAAGGTATAACATGGCAATAGCTCAACAAGGAAGATAATGTGTAGCAATGATTCCACAAAATTACAATTCAATGGTAAGAGGGATAACATGATCAATGATTCCAGTTAAGGATAAGTTAACAATGATAAGGGATACCAAATCTTCATTTAGGGTTGAGCAATTACGGAAGAGATACAACAAATTCAATTAAGGATAAGCAAATTATGGGAAAGATAAAGATAACTTCAAGTAATGATAGGTAATTACGGAAAAGATACTAATAAATTCAATCACGGATAAACAATTATGGAAAGGATATCATGGAAATAAAAGAAGCAACAACTTCAGTTAAGGCACATAAGATATTAATTGGCAATAAGGGTAGAACATGAAGCAATTAATTCCAACTGAGACACATAAGGGTGAATTTAGTAAATGGAGAATTTAACATGACAAAACATTTCATATTCAATGGACCTAAGAACCTAAGTGCCCTTAACGGTCAAATTTATTCAAATAAACCCGAGCACGTACTCGTCACCTCGCGTACACGGCCTTCACATGACACAATTTGCACAAATGACTCGAATACTAAGGGGTAGCTCACCCACACAAAGTTAGGCAAGATACTTACCTCAAAGAAGTTACACCGACACTCTAAAATGACCTTCTCGAGTGAGACAACCTCCGGAAGGCTTAAATCTAGCCAAAATAACATCAAATCATAATTAAAACTCATAGGAAACTATGCCAAAAAAATAAAGCTTCGATTATTAATTAAAACTAAAAAGTCAAGCCAAAAGTCAAACCCCGACCCGAACACCCATTCTGATACGAGTTCAACCATACCAAAATTAAAAAATTCCGACAGAAATTCGACATCCAAATCTTCATTTTACATTTTTGAAAGTTTTCAATTTTTTTTTCAATTTATTCAATTAAATTCGAAATAAATGATAAATATAACCATGTATTTATGAGATATAATCACTTTCGAATATAGAACACTTACCCAAGACGAACTCGTGAAGAACTCCTCCAAAATCGCCCAAAATCGATCTCCAAAAATCCAACACAAAAATGGAGAAATGACCAAATTCGATCCTTATGTTTTTTGCTAGTTTTGCACCCGCGGTCTCGCTTTTGTGTCGCTTTTGCGAGACAAATCTTGCTCATGCGTACTTCTCTCAGCTGCTCAACACTCACACATGAGCTAACCCTCTATGGTTCTGACCAAATGCATGTGCGAGATTGCCCTCGCTTCTGTGCAAAAATCCTGCCCAGCTGTCAACCTCCGTTTCTGCGTAACACTGCCTTGCTTCTGTGACTAAGATTTCGCATAAGCGAACGCACCAGCAACAAAAATTTCAGCAGCTTCAACATAGCGCCAAACGATCTGAACTCCATCTGAAACTCATCCAAGCCACTCGGGTCCTCGTTCGAATATACCAGTAAGTCATGCAACATAACACGGACCTACTCAGGGTTTCAAATTATATCAAAAAATGTCGAAATTACAAATTGCACCTCGAATCGCACTTATAAATTTTCAATTTTCCAAATGATATATCTTGTGCCAAAATTCATCAAATCAATCCGGAATGACTTCAAATTTTTCACATGCTACATAATTGAAATAATGAATTTGTTCCAATTCCTAGAATCGAAATCCGAACCCGATATCAATCAAGTCAACCTTCGATCAAACTTATATATATTTCAAATCTCCAACTTTTCCAATTTTCTACAAAATACGTTGGATTTCCCTATAGATTTTCTAATCCAAATTCGGACATATGACTAAGTCCAAAACCACCATGCGAAGACATTGAAACTATAAAAATTCCATTCCGGAGTCGTTTGCTCAATGGTCAAACTCCGATCACTCTTTTCATTTAAGCTTCAAAAATAAGAATTGTTCTTTCAATTTAATCCCAAATCATCTGAAAACCAATCTCGACCGCACATACAAGTCATAATACACATTACGAGGCTACTCGAGACCTTAAGTCGCTGAACGGGACGTTAATTCTCACAATTCGGGTCGTTACATTGTGATACGCAATAATTTCATCAAATCATATCCAAAATATTTTATAAAGACATAAGAATATAACAGACTAAATCCTTTAAGGATTTTCATGCAAACTTTTTTGTCTAGCTAGCCATATTAATAATGACAATAATTCACTATACGGATATTAAAATTTTCATGTATTTCCTGACTCTACCGGGAAGCAATTGCATCCGCCACAAGAGAACTTCTCTGCTTATAATTAGTGCTAGGATATTTGTGATATATCTTGTGCCAAAAGTCATTTTTATGTCTATCGACTTGATTTTTTTTATTTAACTATCCAACAAAAACACATTTATACCTCCACTAGCTATATGCTTTCAGGTGTTGGGACTAGCCGTCGAACTTGTGAAGGCAATTTTTATTGTGTATTTTTTATTTTCTAATCATTTATTTATCCAAATTCCATGAGAGATTTGAGTCAAGATCCTCGTCAATATTAATATTGAGCACTACATTATATCAACAATATCGTCGATGACCATTTTACATCGGTTTCATCATAACTTAATAAAGACATAACTTATAAAAATTTTATTATTTTCAGGTACCTGATCTTCTTCCATGAGGTCTAATAAAGTGTTATATCGTGGTACTCTTATAGAGAACTTGCCTCCTTATTATGAACATTTGCTCCTCTCCTTCTTCAAGGAGTTTTATCTTTGAAACTGATTGGTCTATTGCGCTCCAAGCGTGTTATAGACTCTATCCAACATATACTTTATTCTATTTGGAGCATTAGCAACTAAAATATGATATTTAGCTCTGGGTCAGCAAATGCGCCTGGCAATATTTTGCAAATGAACTATCACTTGAACTTTAAGTTCACATTTGCTTGTACGAGGAACTAGGTGTACTTGTAATAATTCATTCCATGTATTACTTTATCAGCTGCCCATTTTCTCTCCCAAATGTTGTAATCACCAACACATATCCCCAACCTTCTTTGGGGATCCTTCTTTGTGTGTTCTGATAGAACAATTAAATCATATATCACATCTCTATTTTTAGATGAAAATTATTTGGTTTCCGACCCTAAACCAATTGTGATGGGGAGAATTTATCATAATTTATTGGCTTAATGTGTACAAGTGCTGCTATATATTAAATAGTACATCTCATGCCAAAATATTTTTTGGGAGTTTTGTTCTCATAACTAATTGTTTAGCTATAATTGGAGGCATACAATTTCTGCTAAACCAACTTGAATTTAAACAAGTATTATCAAGATAAATCATCATGATTTACATTCTGGAACTGTACTCTAATAATTTGAGCAAGCAACCTTGCAAAATCTAAGCTGCAAGTTGATCAAACGCACATGTGACCACGCAATAGATGCATCTATTAAAATTCTATAATAGTAAACAGTCCACATGGCAAGTGATTGTGCCCACATATATATGACCTTTAATTCATTCCAGAAATCAATGATTCAATCCCAAACCTAACTGGTAGATCATGAGAATAAGCAGCACAATTTTTTTTTTGAAGAATCTTCTATTTCTTCAATATATGTCAATGTGAATTCTCAATCAATTTTCGCATCATAATTGAACCGGGATGACCAACCTGTCATGCCAACTAATATTTATTTTAGTAAACCTCTAGTTTACTTGTGGCATGTAATTCCATCATCATGCTTATACTTGTATAGTACAAATAGAAAGAAAGTCAAATAACCTTTTATATTTACCCAGTATAATTATAGTAATATGAAGATATTCAATCTTCCTTTTGTTTATTTATAGTCTCAATATGCCAATCACTTTGGCTAATACATTTAAAACTCAAAAATTTTCTTTTGCAACGTACTACGATATTAATTCCATGAATAATTTCATTCATCCGGGTAGTAACAAATTAGTTTTTCAAAAACTCTTAATTGTTTTGCACTTCAAGATTTTTTGTGAAACGACCCGACCGGTCGTTTTGAGATCTAGAGTGTCCTTTGGTGGTTTGAGGCCATGAGAAACTTCATTTCAGGTATTATGACTTCTACGTGTGGTCGGAATTGAAATTCGGGAAAGATTAGATTTGTAAAGAATTCTCAGTTCGGAAGCTTAAAGTTGGAAGAATCTAACTAAGGCTTGACTTTAAGTAAACGACCTCAAAATCGAGATTTAAATGTTCCAACAGGTTCATATGATGATTTTGGACTTGGGCGTATGTCCAGAATGGGGTTTGGATGGCCCGGGAGCGTTTCAGCGCCAATTTTGGAAGGTTGGCATTTTGAAAGAATTTCATAAATTTGGGTTGAGGTGAATTTCAATCTTATCGATGACCATTTGGGATTTCAAGTCTGGTAATAGATCTGTATGGTAATTCTGATACTGAGAGCCCGTCCGGATGTGGATTTGGATGTCTGAAGGTCATTTCGGGGTCATTTGGCGAAAGTTAGAAATTTGAAGGTTTTTAAAAAGTTTTTCTGGAAGTAAACTTTTTGATATCGGGGTCGGATTCTGAAAGTTAGAATAGGTCTGTAAAGTTGAATGTGACTTGTTTGCAAAATTAAAGGTCAACCGGGTGTGATTTGATAGGTCTCAGCATCGAATGTATAAGTTTGAAGTTCTGAAGCTCATTAAACTTGAATTGGGTTGTGATTCGTGATTTCGATGATGTTTGATGTGATTTGAAGGCTCGGCTAAATTTGTAATGTGTTTTGGGACGTGTTGGTGTAATTGGTTGAGGTCCCAAGGGCTCTGAGTAGATCCCGGATGGTAAATGGATCGAGTTTGGGCTTGGAGGAAAGCTGGGGCTGCTGTTATCTGGTGTAACCACACCTGCAAGGTTTTGGCCGCAGGTGTAGAGCCGCAGGAGAGGCTTAGTTTGGGGAAGGCTGGGACCGCAGATGTTGGTCGATTTCCGCAGAAGCGGGACCGGACCTGCGCAAGTGGAGCCGCAGAAGCGGATAGGGGCCGTAGATGCAAAATTTAAGGGTCTGGAGGAGGATCGCAGAAGCGGTATTTTGGCTCCACCTGTGGAACCGCAGAAGCGGTTAAGTGACCGCAGGTGCAAGAGGTCGCTGGGCAGGTTGTTTTAAATGGCGAGATTTGGCTTTTCTTCTCTCATTTTCCACTTGGTTGGAGCAATTTTGGAGAGCTTCAAGGGGATATTTTCATCAAGCAACACAAGTTAGGTGATTCCCACTCATTATAAGTTAAATACATGGTTTTTATGAGGATTTAAACATGGAATTAGTAGAAATTCGGGATTTTGAAGAAAAATCTAGAAATTGGTATTTTTGGATTTTGACCACGAAATTGGGCATGGAATTTGGAATAAATTATATATTTGAGTTTGCGGTGATATGAGTAAAGTTTATCTTCAAAAAATTTCATTATTCGGGCACGTGGGCCGAGGGTGATTTCTATCGACTTCTCAAGCAGAGCTAAGAATTGTTATAAAATGGATTATAATAGGTATTAGAGTGTATATTTACGATTTGCATGTTTATTGACTAGTTTTGGAGTGTTGGGCATCAATTGAGTTTTTGGAAGGGCTTGGGAGCCGGTGATGGAACTTCGGAGTGAGGCAAGTGTCCTTTAAAACCTTGTAAGAGGGAATTAACCCCGTAGGTGAATTGAATTTATGTGTGCTCGTACTTGCGGGGGCTATAAACGCACGAAGTGACGAGAGTCCGTACGTAGCTACTAATCATGCTTATGTACGGGTACTTTACGTTTACATCGCGCCTTGTTGATACTATTAATTGATTATGTTTATGAATTGCCTTGAAAAGAGTTGAAATTGAGGATTTCGAGATTTGAAGGTTTTCGCTTAAATTTTTTATTTTTGAAAAGAATTGAGGAATATTTTAATAACTTGAGAAATCTATGTGCAACCGCTTCGAAATTTATATTCCGCGAGCGAAGTAAATTTCCACTACTTTTATAGGAGCTGGCCGATTGCCTCGGTAGGTTAATAGATGTATATATGATTCGCGTCTTTCGACTCTCGGCAATGCACAATTTATATTTTTATGTTGGATCGGGTCGTACGTCCTCGGCATGACTTGTGCATGATAGATCTTCTGAACTAATTTATAATTGATGTTGCTTCATGTAACGACCTGGCTAATCATTTTGAGAATTTAAGTCCCGCTCGGAGACATTCGATTTTGGAGGTTCGTAGGGTGATTTGGAGCATTTCGGCGAAAGTTGAAGTTTGGAAAGTGGAAAGGTTTGACCAATGGTTGACTTTGGTGATATCAGGGTCGGAATGCGATTCCGAGAGTGGTAACAACTTCGTTATATTATTTGGGACTTGTTTTCAAATTTTGACGTCATTCCGGGTTGGTTTGATAGGTTTCGGCACAAGATTTAGAAGTTGGAAGATTGAAAGTTCATAAATTCGATTCATGGCACGATTTGCATTTTCGGCATTGTTTGACGTGATTTGAGACCTCGAGCGTGTCCGTGTTAGGGTATGGAGCTTGTTTGTATGCTTGGATGGGGTCCCGGGGGCCTCGGATTTGTTTCGGATGGGCTTCGGGTCAATTTCTTCTTTTTTGGATTGTTGGTTTCTGGTGTTTGATGTTCTCTTTCGCGATCGCGTAGGGCCAGTCGTGATCACGTACTGTTCTGTAGATCTGCCCCATTTTTCTTCATCGCGTTCGCATAGTACGGTTCGGGATCGCGAACTTGTGAAATCTTCTGCACCGCATTCGCGTTTGATCTTCCGCGTTTGCGTATTGGTAGCCTTGTTTCCTCACTCTGTTCTTCGCGTTCGCGCCTTTGAGCACGCGATCGCGTAAGTCTAGCTTACCGTTATCCGCGTTCACATCTCTTCTTTCGCGTTCACGTAGGGTCATTCTAGGCAACCTTCTTTTCCTTCTTCGCAATCGCATGGGTTTTTCCGCGATATGCATAAACACCTGGGCAGAATATAAGTTCTTCAAATCGAGGGTTAGGCCATTTTTATCATATTTTGTCTTGTAGAGCTCGGTTTTGAGCGATTCTTTGTGGGGTTTTCAAGAAAATCGATTAGGTAAGTGTACTTCACCTAGAATTTATTATATTCTGTGATTTTACCTTTATTTTTACCAATTAATTTGTGTTTTGAGTAAAGGAAAATGGAGGTTTTTGGAGAAAATTTTCCAAATGAAAAATCATGATTTGAGGGACGAAATGGTATCGGAATTTGATAATTTATGGTTGAATTCATATCGGAATGGGTGTTCGGGTTTTTTTAAATTTGTCGGGTTACGAGGTGCGGGCCCAGGGGTAGACTTTTGTGATTGATTTCTAGATTTTTGTAAAGATTGAGACTTTATGATCCGGAGTAGTTTCTTATAAGTTTATTTGCGCTTTGAAGTTGTTTTGGTTAGATTTGAGCCGTCCGGAGGTATTTTCACCCGAGAAGTTCATTTTAGAGTACCGGTTTGTCTTCTTTGAGGTAAGTATCTTGCCTAACCTTTGTGGGGGACCTACCACTTAGAAATTGAGTCGTCTATGTTGATTGCAGTCCGTGTACGTGAGGTGATGATACATGCTCAGACTTATGTTGTGAAAATTGGCCTTTTAGGGTTCCTAGGTTCTTGTATTTATTAAATATGAAGTTGTACTCGTATGATTACGTTTCTT
This sequence comes from Nicotiana paniculata, assembly GCA_005239505.1. Lineage (NCBI taxonomy): Eukaryota > Viridiplantae > Streptophyta > Magnoliopsida > Solanales > Solanaceae > Nicotiana > Nicotiana paniculata. The sequence goes on from MDKI01231263.1 coordinate 56,838, forward strand.
AATTATTAGTTTCACCTTTACCTGCATAATTAGAATTAATTGCTTCATGGTCCACTCTTATTGATATTTGATTCATATGTGCCTTAATTGACAATTTTTATCTCTCCCATTTCCATGTTACCTTCCCCCTAACTGCATATCTCTATTTGAAGTCGTAGTTATCCCTTTTTTTTTGTAAATTTTCTCCCTTAATTGAGGTTATGGTGATATTCACTTTGCCTACTTATAGTTGAATTGGTTGTATCTCTACTGTATTTGTCCAAACTTAAAAGAACCTTAGAGGTTCTATGCATTAGTGGACTTTACCTTATTTGGAATTACTGGACTCGTGTTAGTTTTTTGTTGTGGAATCGTACATTATGGGACTATTGTTACATGTTATTTTCTATCTTGTTGAGTTGTTATTATTATTCCTAGTATTCCTTATTGTGGTTATTCCTTGTGGACTAGTTTTATCTTTTCTTTTGATCGAAGGTTTCTGCCGTGCGGTTGTTGATATGGGGATTGCACGAGATTTTTGTCGTGCTGTGGTTACTATTGATATTGCACATGCAGCATGATAAGGCGGGATATATATATGTGGGTTGCGCATGTTGTGAGACAAGGTGGGAACATGATTATGCACATATGGTGAGACAAGACGGGCATTTACTTTACTATTCCACACGTGGCGAGACAAAGTGGGCTGTGTCAGGGATTGATTTGTGATGACTTGTGTTGGCCTGGGGGAATTCTTGTTGTTCATATTGTGTAGTGGTACACTTACCTATGTGAGCTTATTCTTTTGAAAGTGGTGAGAAAATATTTTATGTGTTCTCCGTTCCTTTTCTTATACTTACGAGCCGGTTTGAACTATGTTAGGACACTTGCACAAGCATACACGTAGCTAAGCACTCTTAACGGATTAAGGGGATTCTTTGTTATTGTTGAGTATAGATACCCTTCTTGTACTCTCCTTCTATATGAGAATGATTCTATTTGGCACGTGAGTCGTTCGTGTAGTTATTAGCAGAGATGAGGGCACCAGATGTCAAAGGTTAGGGTGCAGGTATTGGGACCCGTGAGTTATGATTTTCACGAGGTTCGGTACCTTGTGGATTTTGTTGAGTAAAACCTAATGTGAAAACGATCGTTGTTGTTGAGTTATTACTTGTCTTTCCTGTATGCGTGATCTCGATTTTTGGATTGTTTCCGTTCACCCTCATGTGTCATTATTTGGGTATTTCGCCGGTACTTATTGTCTTCCTTTCTTATTGTAATTACTATATTGTAGCCACATCACGTAGTCTGTGTGTAGATATTATACTCTATTGTTTCTATATTTATATTTGTTCATGTTATATAGTCCAATAGGTGTCTTGACTTAGTCCAGTAGGTGTCTTGACTATTCCTCATCACTACTCCACTGAGATTAGTCTTTATACTTGCTGGGTACCGCTTTGGTGTACTCATACAATACTTCTGCACATTTTTGTGCAGATCCAGGTAATACACAGCCGGTTGATCGTTAGCTAGCAGCGCGAATTGCTGTTGTGGAGACTCAAGGTAACCTGCTGCAGCATTCGTAGGCTTCGGAGTCATCGTCCTATTTTTGGTTCTTACACTGTCTTTTACTTACTTCAGAACAATTGTATTTAGAAGTTGTAGTAAACTCTATAGAGCTTATAACTTGTACTACCGGATTTTGGAGAAATTGTATATTGTATAGAGAGTTTCATTTCAGAAAGTTTTTGATGTTATTTATTATGATTGTTATTCAATAATATTAGGCTTACCTAGTCCTTAAGACTAGGTGCCATTGCGATACCCAACAGAGGAGAAATTGGGTCGTGACACTTCATTGGCTTGAGATATGAATTATTAAATGACAAAACCAGAGATGGAAATTTCCTAAATAATAAAGGAGCATTTACTTACTTTTTGATTATTGAGCCTTCAAATGCTTCATATAATTCATGTTTAATTATAATATCGGTATTTTATTGATAGCCCATAGTGAGTGTCGGAGTCGACCCCTCGTCACTACTTCTTCGAGGTTAGACGGGATACTTACTGGGTACACGTTAATTTACGTACTCATACTACACTTGCTGCACATTTTTTGTGCAGGTGAAATTATGTTTAGCAGCCTTGTGAGAGCAGAGGTGTGTATGCATGCGGATACCTAAGTGAGCTGCACTTCTTCTCACGACCCGCAGCGAGCAGAGTCTCCTTCAGAGTATTCATATTTTCTTTCCTGTCCAAATTTGTATTTCGGACAGACATTGCATTTTATTTTATTTCCTAATTGATGCTCATGCACTTGTGACACCGGATTTTAGGGAAATTATGGGTTGCATTGTATTGGAATTGTTGTAAAATGTTATTATTTACTCTGTAAATTGCATATTTTACTGTTTAATCAAAGGAAATGAAATTTCTAAAATGTTAAGATGAGAACAAAATTTAGTATTTACTGTTGGCTTGCCTGATAGTGGTGTCCGGCGCCATCACGACCTTTAATGGATTTTGGGTCGTGACAACATGGTATCAGAGCACTAGGTTCACTTAGGTCTCACGAGTCATAATCAAGTCTAGTCTTGCGGATTAGTGCGGAAACGTCTGTACTTATCTTCGAGAGGCTACAGGGTTATTAGGAGCACTTCCCTTCTTGATTCCTCATCGTGAAATTTGATTCCTTTGAGGCGTATGCCTTAATTTCCTTCCTATTCAATATTATGCAGTATGAAGCGCTTGTTATAACTCGAGAATTGAGGAAATGTAATGGTACTACAGATGTGGTGCAGGATGTTCCTCCCTGTGTATTTGATTGGGCTATTATCATCGCCTTGCGGAAGGTTGTCCTGTCATTTCAGCTCAGTATCAGTATTGCCTATGGTTTGAAGTTGGGAACTGATTGTTATGATGATTCGTGCGTTGCTATCGAACAGTGATGGTGTAATGGAAGGGTGCTTATTTGTGGATCGCGGAAATGAAGGACTTGAAAGGAGGATTTCTCAGTTCACTGCTTAGAGTTTCAGCATTTAGTTCCGGTAGAGGAAAGGCAAGTAGACTATGAATGTTCAGGCCTTGGTTGATGAAATGACAAGACTCGGTATTTTCGAGCGTGGTGGAATTCTCATTTGTGATATGGTGTCTTGGACCTTTTTGGATATATTAAGATTCGCCATTGTTATGACCTCTTTGATTTTCCTTCGGGTCAGGGTGTTGGGAAATGGTGCCTGAGATGCGGTTGTTAGAGATAGCGGTGTGTGGCAGTTTCGAGGTAGAGTCGGTGTTTCCAATGTTGATGGTTCAAGAAAGATGATCTCTGGGAGGCTTAGAGTTGGTAGCAATTGGTCAGATCAGGTGTCACAAAGATGGATTTTTCTTTGAGGCGGTATTTGGGCAGTGAAGGATGAGGAAGAATATGTGGGAGGCGTGTTACGGTGATTAAATTTCTAGAGCGACAGGGGTAAGAAAACAGGAGTCAGGTAGTTGCTTAAAGGAGATGGTTTGATCAAAGTGGGAGAGTGGCAGAGAACCATATGAGTTCCATGGTAGGATAGCTGCACGTCTTGAGCAAGTTCAGAGTGATATGGGATTCATGGTGGGCAATGACTAGGTCTACGGACTTAATTTGGAGTGTTGGCTGCTATGCTGGGAAAGGTTGGATAAGACAAAAAGGAGTTGCAGAAGTGGGATGGAATGTGACTTCGTATAGGAATGTATTGCCTCACCTTTAGTTGATGTCAATGGGGAGTGGGCGGATTTGTACAGCTGGTTTCGTAGTGATTGTACCCAGTGCAACGTCGTTGGATGATGTCAGCATGAAGTTTCCACAGGTGGGTTATCTCCTATGAGAAGGTTAGCAGTTGCGTGGTGTTGATGAATCTCCTACGAAGAATTTCTACTGACTATCCAGGGAGGGGTCGAATAGGTGCATGTGGCTAGTGATTCAAAGTGTTCATGAAGTTTTTAACAGAAAGGTTTCGAGAAATTTGGCGGGTTGATTGTGCAAGGTCATGTCAATGGGCGATAAGGAATCTTGGTGGGTTCCAGAGTTATGCAATGGTAGCTTTAAGCTAAGTAGGAGAGCCCCACCGCCTACGATTGGATTGTATGGTTATCTACTTGTAAGGTTTCTGGTTATCGGCATATTGATGAGTTATTATGACTAAGGAAAGAGAACATCAATGGTAATTTGAGCAAAGGATTTGAGGAATGTGTGCCATAATTGGCCTATTGATTCATGTGCATGCTTTGGGAAGATTCAGGATTTATGCTTCATGTAGAGGTGAGTTACGAGGAAGACGATTCAGCCGGGGGGCTTCCTTGAGAGGGTGTTCATGTGCTAGCAGGGGCTTGGAGTTTGATTATATTCGGGACCATGTCAGAGTGGGTGACTCTAAACAATGGTCCTAGTAGTTCAAAATTAAAGTGTGGTGCCTAAGGATTTCGAGTCCGTGGTATGGTTAAGTATCGAGCTTCTGGAGTGGATTATGAAAAGGGAGCTTGGAGTGCTCTATGTCATTATCAGTCTGCGGTGTAGCATTAGAGGAATGGGAGAAAAATAACTTCGAGTTCATACAGGAATTATCAGAATGGGTGTACCAGTTGGAGAAATGGATATGCGCACAAGGAGAGTATGAGATGGTTCGTGAGTTTTAGATATATCATGGTCTCGTGGAATAAGGTAACTCTTAATAAGCACGGATTTGGAGTCGTTATGTGTTGAATGGAGATATTATTATTCCTAAGGAAGGTTCTGAGTAAATTAGAAGAAGACGAATCGATTAGCAATGGTTGAATTGGCATGATGGTGGCAATGATCAGTTCCTTCAACGTGATAAGTTATACACGTGATTTGTGGCGGTAAGTGCAGGGCTTGATGGCCGCTGTAATTGATTTTTATATGGAGGCATTTAAGTGTTATGGCATGTTATATGTAGATGGATCTCTGCAGTTAGAGGAATTCAGTCACGTGTTGCAATGATTCTCCTGAAATGACTTAAGTGAAAGGTTTTTATATGATGAAGTGTGCATCCCTTTAGTGGTTCAGGAGTTATAATGGAATTCTTGTGCTCTCGCGCATTGGTAGGATAGGTGCGGTGAGCGGCATGAACTTTGAAAGTTGAGGATCAAGGTTGCAGTTTGGTGTTGATAAGAATATCACGTGCTCAGATGAGCAGGAAAGGATTCAGATGTTTAGAGTAAGGTGGTATTGTCTTAGAATCACCTCAGATCGGTGTCTCGTATAAGAGTCTTTGTGTTCTGATTGGCGGATCCTTGATTTGCTTTATGACATTAGTATGGTTAATGGTATGGATGTGCAGACTTGTTACCTGGTGCGGAACGTTGTGGGAGTGTATCCCACGAAAGGATCATATAAATGTGACATGTAGTCACTTAGTTGATTGAAGATTGAAACCAAGTATGGAGATTGTGTTACTATCGCTAATGTGAGAATTTATGCCGGAAGGGCACTCGGTTCATTTGGTTGCAAACTACGGAAGTTTGTTCCGAATTTGACGATTGTTTTTGTGCATGGAAAAAAGGGGTTATTGTGGATCCCTGGAAGATTATTGGCCAAATACGGTACGATCGGAATTGGTTTGAGGTCCGTGGGTGGATCTAAATGTGAAGGTGGGCTCTGTATCAAGCCAGATATGTTCATTTTAGCATAGTGTGGTTTATGGAGGAGTACTCGGACATTTGATGTTATTTCTTCGTCGACTATTTCATGTAATAATGTATTGTGTCATGTGGGTTATGAGGCGGTTTGATTATTTGCACTCGTATTGAGATCCCAGTAATTTATGGTGTTGTGAGAGCAGGATGGCTCTCAAGATGCAGGTCATTTGTTGCACCATAGTGGTGCTTGAGTTTCGTAGCATATGGCGCTATCTGTCTCCCCAGGATTTGTATATTGCACTTTGCGTGCTTATGGTCGTTATTCGAGTATTTCGTAGTTATGATAATTTTAGCTCGGTAATTATTTTCTTATAGATTATTATGTATGGATCGGGTGGCACGCCGCCACGGGTATATTGTTTGGAACAGGTGGTGCGCCGCCACGGGAATCATGGTTGGATCGGGTTGCACGCCACAACAGTGTGATGTTGAGTACAGTTTCCCCTATCCATTATCGTGTGTTTTGCTTCACATTTTCTAAGGAAGGTTCCTAATATCTTTTCGGTTGTTTAAATTAGTTAAGTGGGTTGAGTAGTTCTTTCCAGGGTTCGTTCCCTTGGGTATCACATACGAGTTTGTAGCTTGTTGGCACATTGAGGCATCATATGAGACTTTTGGCAGTTTCTGGGGTAGCTTATTGCCTGAGCAGCTTGCACTGGGTGACACGATATTATTGGACCTGGGATCAATGCGATCAGATTTATATGCGGCACATTCGAGCACAACTATCATTATTTGGTTCATAATGAGGTAATGGTTCTTATCAGGAGGAGAGACTCAATGATTTGTTGACTCGGCAGTTGGTTATGAATTTCTACACATCTCTTCCTACGTGGAAGTATTGCAAGAGTTGGAACAAGACTTAGTTATTATTGTCAGAGAGAATTATTATGGCCAGGTGAATTAACTAGTGCATGGTGTGGGTTCAGAACAGGAATACAATCATGTATTGGCACATCTTGTAGTGATGAATACGACATTTGTATGTTGGAAACAAGCCTAGTGGAGGATTTCAGATGTTGGAATTTGGCTCTAAGGATTATTTGACTAATGAAAAGGGGAAATTGCAGGTTTGCTTGAGCTGATGTGCTCAACTGGGTTGTGGTAGCACAGGTAGGTGCACGAGGTGCTAAACAATGATTTCGGACAACTCCGGAGTAGTTCTTAGCACGTTCGAGGACATATGTTTAAGTGGGGGAGAATCTAACGACCCGACCATTCGTTTTGAGCTCTAGCGCGTCGTTCGGCAGTTTGATGCCATGAGCAGCTTCACTTCAGGTATTATGACTTGTCGCATGGTCGGAATTGAAATTCGGGAAGTTCGGAGTGGATTTTGGAAGAGAATTCTCATTTCGAAAGCTTAAAGTTGGAAGAATCTAACTAAGGGTTGACTTTGAGTAAAAGACCTTGGAATCGGGATTTGAAGGTTCCAACAGGTTCGTATGATGATTTTGGACTTGATCGTATGTACGGAACGGGTTTTGGATGGCCCGGGAGCATTTCGGCGCCTATCGTGGAAGGTTGGGATTTTGAAAGAATTTCATAAATTTGGGTTGAAGTAAATTTCAATGTTATCGATGTCCTTTTTGGATTCCATGTCTGAGAATAGCTCTGTATGGTGATTCTGGTATTGGGAGCGCGTCCGGAAGTGAATTTAGAGGTCTGAAGATCATTTGGAAAAAGTTAGAAATTTGAAGGTTTTTAAGAAGTTTGTGCGCAAGTGGACTTTTTGATATCAGGGTCGGATTTCGATTCCAGGAAGTTGGAGTAGATCTGTAAAGTCAAATGTGACTTATGTGCAAAATTTGAGGTCAATCGGGCGTGATTTGATAGGTCTCGCCATCGAATGTAGAAGTTTGAAGTTCTAAAGCTCATTAGGCTTGAATTGGGCTGTGATTCATGATTTCGATGATGTTATGTGATTTGAAGGCTCAACCAAGTTCGTAATGTATTTGGGACGTATTGGTTTAATTGGTTGAGGTCCCGAAGGCCCCGAGTGGATCCCGGATGATAAACGGGTCAAGTTTGGGCTTGGAGGAAAGCTGGGGCTGTTGTCATCTGGTGTAACCACACTTGTGAGATTTTGGCCGTAGGTGCGGAGCTGCAGGAGCGGCCATGAGGGTCGTAGGATCGGCTTAGGCTGGGGAAGGCTGGGACAAAAGATGCGGTCGTTTTCACAGAAGTGGGACCGCACCTGCATAAGTGGAGTCGTAGAAACGAAGGCGTAGAAGAGGATAGGGGCCGAAAATGTGGAATTTAAGGGCCTATAGGAGGACCGCAGAAGCGGTATTTTGGCCGCACTTGCGGAACCGCAGAAATGTTCAAGTGACCGTAGGTGCGAGAGGTCGCTGGGCATATTGTTTTAAAAGGCGAGATTTGTCTTTTCTTCTCTCATTTTCCATTTGGTTGGAGCGATTTTGGAGAGCTTCAAGGGGATATTTTCATCAAACAACACAAGGTAGGTGATTCCCACTCATTATAAGTTAAATACATGGTTTGTATGAGGATTTAAACATGGAATTAGTAGAAATTTGGGATTTTGAAGAAAAACCTAGAAATTGGTATTTTTGAATTTTGACCACGAAATTGCGCATGAAATTTGAAATAAACTATATATTTGAGTTTGTGGTGATATGAGTAAAGTTTATCTTCAAAAATTTTCATTATTCGGGCATGTGGGCCGAGGGCGATTTCTATCGACTTCTCAAGAAGAGCTAAGAATTGTTATAAAATGGATTATAATAAGTATTAGAGTGTATATTTACGATTTGAATGTTTATTGACTAGTTTTGGAGTGTTGGGCATCAATTGAGTTGTTGGAAGGGATTGGGAGCTGGTGATGGAACTTCAGAGTGAGGTAAGTGTCCTTTCAAACCTTGTAAGAGGCAATTAACCCCTAGGTGAATTGAATTTATGTGTGCTCGTACTTGCGGGGCTACGTACACACGAAGTAACGAGAGTCTATACGTAGCTACTAATCATGCTTATGTCCGGGTAGTTTAGGTTTACATCGTGCCTTGTTGATACTATTTATTGATTGTGTTTATTAATTGCCTTGAAAAGAGTTGAAATTGAGGATTTCGAGATTTGAAGATTTTCGCTTAAATTTTTTATTTTTCAAAAGAATTGAGGAATATTGTAATAACTTGAGAAATCTATGTGCAACTGATTCACAATTTATATTCCGCGAGCGGAGTAAATTTTCACTACTCTCATGGGAGCGGGCCGATCGCCTCAGCAGGTTAATATATGCATCTATGGTTCGCGTCGTTCGATCCTCGGTCGTGCACAATTTATATTTATATGTTGGATCGGATCGTACTCTTTGCCATGACTTGCTCATGATAGATCTTCTGAACTATTTTATAATTGATATTTCTTTATTGGCTTGAGATATGAATTATTAAATGACGAAACCAGAGATGGAAATTTCCTAAATAATAAAGGATATGTTTACTTACTTCTTGATTATTGAGCCTTCAGCTGCTTTATATAATTCATGTTTAATTATAATATCGGCATTTTATTGATAGCCCATAGTGAGTGTCGGAGTCGACCCTCGTCACTACTTCTTCGAGGTTAGACGGAATACTTACTGGGTACGCATTGATTTACGTACTCATACTATACTTGCTGCACATTTTTTTATGTAGGTGCAATTATGTTTAGAAGCTTTGTGAGAGCAGAGTGTGTATGCATGAGGAGATCTAAGTGAGTTGCACTTCTTATCACGACCCGCAACCCGCAGAGTCTCCTTCAGAGTATTTATATTTTCTTTCCTCTCCAAATTTGTATTCCGGACAGACGTTGCATTTTATTTTATGTCCTAGTTGATGCTCATGCATTTTTGACACCGTATTTTAGGAAAATTAAGGGTTGCATTGTATTGAAATTGTTGGAAAATATTATTACTTACTCTGTAAATTTCATCTTTTACTGTTTAATCAAAGGAAATGAAATTTCTAAAATAATAAGATGAGAACAAAATTTAGTATTTATTGTTGGCTTGTCTGGCAGTGGTGTTCGACGGCATCATGACCTTTAATTGATTTTGGATCGTGGTATTTTATCACACCATCCATATGGTAAATGTCTCCTTTACGGAAAGAATCATATCATAATAATTGTCATAGTCAAAATCATCATAAGCAAAATCATTTTTTGCTTTAATTTTGTCTTTAATAACTTTTATAAGGCATGGCAAAATATGTACGCGGCCAATGATATATTTATGTACCACACAGTAATATCCATTATCTTTATTTCTCCGAAAGATCCTGTAGAGGTGAGTTGGAGTATTTATTCAACCATGCATAAGCACATTCTTATGCATAAATTGTATTACATATATATTTTCATATTTACTTTCAGGAATGAGTCTGCGTTTCATGGACTATAATCATGTGGATGTGCCTCGTATTAACATACCACGTTAATCTTTCACCTTTGAAGGATTATTTTAGAACTCTTATTATTCTCCTATTTACAATTACGATAATGATGACTATTATTATTTTGATTGTTGGCACGCTCACGTTCATTCATCAACCACTTGTCTTCATTTAAAATCACCACTATCACATTCTTTATTATAGAAATGAGCAAATCAAGTGGGATGAGCTTCATGATTCTTCATCAAAAGCACATTATATTGCATCAGTCATCATTATATCATCAATATAGTGCATTGAGACGCATACCAAATGTCTTACCCATATAAAGACGTATTAATCCATGCGCTGAGAATTAAATCAATATTTTATCATCATGATGCACCAGAACTCAAACCTGATATCTTACCTTCATGATGTGTTGGGACTTAAACCCACTCTTACACCTGTCAATGTCATCACTTGGACAAAGTGCAATGGGACTCACTCTCGCCCTTAAGAATATTACCACTTTTGATGGTTAAAGTCATTCATGAGCAGAGTAAATTATTATCAAAGTTAATTAGATTCACATAAATTCTAATAAACGCGCAAGCAATTTTACATTATTAACAGTTATACCATTTGCAACTTAACAAACCGCACTAGTTGCTTGCTTGATTAGTAATTGTAACATAAAATATAATGAGAAGAGGTGATGCATCAAAGCACTTAAGCTTCTGGAGTAATTGACAAATAGAGCAATATAAATACGTTATTGGCGATGAGTTTCAAAGTCAAAAGTCAATCTCATATTAAGGGCCACGTACACTTACTGCTAGTAGGTCTTAGAAGTTCAATAAACACTTTTAGTAACATTATAAGGCAGCCAAATTTTCATATGTTTAAAAGCATATATATATATATATATATATATATACAAGTTATTATCAATGAATTGGAATTTCTAAAATTAATAAATGTTAAACAATATACAGTCAAAAACTTGGTAAAAGAAAAATCAGTGTAGCACTCTGTTTGTAATAAATTTTCAAGATATGAAAAATAAATTGCAATCACAAAATAAGAGAAAAATATTATTACTAATCAATTGTGATTACAATTTTGTTTCTCCCTTTAATCTTTTCTCTCGTTTATCTTCGTGATTCGAGGGCTGAAGCAGCGTATTTCTAGAATATAGGATGATGCAGACCTCCTGGGGAAATATTTGATCTCCAGCTTCTTGAACTATTTGATTGTCAAGAAGTATCCGGTCATATTTTGATCTCTTTGTGAATATCCCAAGAGTTTATGAGATTTTTTTGAGACGCCTCTTCAACCGAATATGTATCCCTTTATATAGGTGGGAGTAGGGTTTAGGGTAAAGTGATCTCCAAGCAACCCTAATAGACTCCTAGGATTTCAAGAGTCATGTATCTTTAATTTAAGATTTTGCTTGATCCGTTAAAATTTTGATGTCTACAAATGCCCCCTACTTCAAGGTTTGCCGGGGTGTAGGCTTGCCGAAACTTGAAGACGAGACTTGAAGTACTCGACCATCGCAGCAAATGATGAAACTTGGTGTTTTCGATTAACGGGAGGAAGAGATGAAGGGAAGAACTCATACCACTGGGCGTGTCAATTTGTTTGCAATAAATTTTCAAGATATGAAAAATAAACTGCAATCACAAAATAAGAGAAAAATATTGTTACTAATCAATTGTGAGTACAATTTTGTTTCTCCATTGATTCTTCCCTCATGTTTATCTTCGTGATTCGAGGGCTGAAGCAGCATATTTCTCGAATGTAGGATGATGCAGACTTCCTGAGGATGTATTTGATCTCCAGCTTCTTGAACTATTTGATCATCAAGAAGTATCCAGTCATATTGTATACGGTTAAAATCGAGCGCGACCGATTTCATAGGCTGGAGGGTCTGCCTCGAGGTTAAGTTCATATCGAAGCGAGCCCAAGAACAAAGAACACGAAACCGAAGGATCGAGGCCGTGCAAGATAGACATCGAATAACGGAATAACGAGATATCCGTAATCGACCACAAATCTCGGCGGGAATCTCGGGATTAACAAAACCCTTAACTATTATCAATATCAATCGTGCATTTTGTTTTCGAAATGAGTTATACCTTATTTAGGATTCCTCTACTATATAAAGAGGAACCCTGTTCATTTGTAACGATCATATGAATTATGCACACAATTACTGAGAAATAATATACACTCTGCTCTTTTACTTGCTTATAATTCTCTATTTGTTATTATTGTTCTAATCGCTCTTAACGCTTGATCTTGAGCTTATTCCAAACCGAGGTCGATAGCTTGCAAACATCACTGGTTTGATCCATTTCAATCATTTAATTCACTTATTTATTCAGTCATTTATCTATTGTTCTTATTGTTCTTGTCGCTCTTAATGCTTGATCTCGAGCTTATTCCAAATCGAGGTTGATAGCTTACAAACAACATTGGTTTGGCCCATTTCAATCGTTTAATTCACTTATTTATTCAGTCATTTGTCAATTGGCATTGAATCAGATCATGTATCCTTATAACCACATTACTAGTTTAATTGTTACTCGTATTTCGAGGTAAATAATTTGGCGTCCACCATGGGGCTAAGGATAATAGTGATTGTTCAATGCTAATTCTGGTATAACACACTATTTTACGCTTGTTTCTTGTCAAGAATTTTGTTTTCAGGTTGAATCATGTCAAACTCGCAAAATACATTTACACATGCTGACAACGGCCTCGGGCTCCACGGAGAAAACGAGAATGTTATCGCCCCAGGAATCGAGGTGCCATAGGCTTACCTCAGAGGAGCACCGCCTGTCAACCCGGTTGATGTCAGTTCGCATGTTCCCTTGAATGCGGATTTAGGCGCAGACCCCGAGGGAAGTGTGCGCAGAGAGGATCGAACTGACGGTCGAGGAACACAGGGCAGATGAGATGAAGGAGACAGTCTCCAAGTAATATTCGAAATGCTGCAAGCCCAACAAAACGCCATTACTCAGTTGCAAAATCAGTACAGAGCACTAAATATGGCCGAACAAGAGGTTACTAACCATACGAGCCAGTGCCTGAAAGATCGGGTGATAACACTTTGATAAATGATCCTGCTATAATAAGAATGCTCGAGTAGCTTACTAAGAAAATAGAATTGGGAGAATAGAAATTCGAGGCTAACGACAATAAGGTGGAGACTTATAACTCTCGAGTTGACCAAATACCGGGGGCACCACTGATCTTAAAGGGAATGGACTCCAAGAAATTTGTGCAAAAACCATTCACTCTGAGTGCGGTCCCAAAGCCCATCCTAAAGAAGTTCTGTATGCCCTATATACCTAAACACAACAGGATCTCAGGCCCCAATGAGCACGTTACTTCTTATATGTGCTCCACAAAAGGTAATAATTTGGAGGATGACGAAATCGAGTTTGTACTGCTAAAGAAATTCGGGGAGACCCTGTCGAAGGGAGCTATGATTTGGTACCACAACTTGCCACCGAACTCTATCGATTCATTCGCCATGTTGGCAGATTTTTTGTAAAGGCACATGCCGGGGCCATAAAGGTTGTGATGATAAAATCGGATATCTTCAAAGTAAACTAGAGGGATAACAAGATGCTAAGGGAGTTTGTACCTCGATTCCAAATGGAATTACCATCGGTCACTGATGATTGGGCTGTTCAAGCTTTCACCCAATGGTTAAACCAGCGGAGTTCGATCGCATCACACCAGTTGAAACAAAACTTGATCGAATACCCGGATGTGACTTGGGCAGATGTTCACAACCGATATCAGTCGAAGATTAGGGTCGAGAACAACCAATTAGGAGCCCCTTCAGGTTCAGTACATCCAAACCGGTTGACAGGTAAAAACCAGAGAGATATTGATAGAGAATCAAGGTCAAATAAATATCAGTATCAGATGTATGTTTCAGATCGAAGGAGTAACAGTCTGGGACGCAACTCCGCCCAGAACGATTGAAGGGGTGACCGAGGGCAGAATTCTCGGGGATTAATGAGTAAAACCGGCTTCGACTAATATGCATATCCCACAAAAGCACCTCGATTATCAGAGTACAATTTCAGTGTCGATGCATCGGGGATTGTATCGGCTATCGGAAGGATCAAAGACACCAGATGGCCCAGGCCTATACAGACCGGCCCCTCTCAAAGGAATCTAACTTTAATGTGTAAGTATCATGGCACGCATGGCCATAGGACTGAAGACTGTAGATAGTTGAGAGAGGAGGTAGCTCGATTATTCAACGAGGGACACCTTCAAGAGTACCTCAGTGATCGAGCCATAAATCACTTCATGGAAAGAGACGCCAACAGAAAGAACGTGCAAGAAGAACCTTAGCATGTTATTCACAAAATCGTCGGTGGGGTCGACATCCCACAAGGGCCTATATTCAAACGCACCAAGGTGTCGATCACTAGAGAAAAACAGACTCGAGACTATGTACCCGAAGGCAATCTATCTTTCAATGACGAAGAAGTAGAAAGCATCTCTCAGCTGCACAATGACGCACTAGTAATTTTTATTCCGTTAAATAAAATTCAAGTTAAAGGTGTTCTAGTGGATCCAGGTAGCTCAAAAAACATAATCAGATCGAGGGTCGTAGAGCAGCTCGTTCCGCTAGACCAAATTGTACATACATCTCGAGTCCTATACGGCCTCAACATGGCTAGTGAAACAACAAAGGGGGAGATAATTCTACCAGTAAACATGGCCGGGACTATCTAGGACACAAAATTCCATTTCATCGAAGGCGACATGAGGTACAATGCACTTCTCAGAAGGCCCTGGATCCACAACATGAGGGCAGTACCGTCGACCCTTCACCAAATGATGAAGTTCCCTACAGTGGATGGTGTTAAAACAATTTACGGGAAACAACACATCGTAAAGGAAATATTTACAGTCGACGAGGTGACGTTGATATGTTCACCTTCGACCTCGAAAAAAATTTAGCACCAAAGATAAGAAAATGACCAAATAGAAATCACCGCCCCCAACCTCGACTGAATCGTAGAAACAAGTAATAGAGGAAGAACAAGAGGATTTTCTTACTCCTTGAACTCTCGTGGTTCCCGAAGAATCAGATGCAACCAAGTCAACGGTCGAAGAGCTGGAACAGGTGACATTGATCGAGTATCTACTCGATCAAAAGGTATACCTGGAAATGGGGTTGACCCCCGAACTCAGGAAAAAACTCATTCAATTTCTTATTGATAACATGGATTGCTTTGCATGGTCCCATTTAGACATGACAGGAATCCCACTGGAGATAACAACTCATCGGCTGAGCATGGATCCCATGTTCAGACAGATAAAGCAAAAGAGAAGGCCCTAGTCCGAGGTAAAGCACGCCTTCATCAAGGATGAGGTAACCAAATTTCTCAATATAGGGTCCATTCGGTAGGTAAAATATCCCGAATGGTTAGCCAATGTAGGCGTAGTCCCCAAGAAGGGGAACAAACTTAGAATGTGTGTAGACTATAAGGACTTGAATAAAGCATGTCCAAAAGACTCTTTTCCCTTGCCTAACATCGGTTGAATCAACAGTTAACAAGATGTTCAAAGAACAGATAGGTAAATCAATGGAAGTTTACATTGACGATATGTTAGTTAAGTCCCTGCACGCAGAGGACCATTTGACTCATTTACAGGAGACATTCGAAATCTTGAGGAAATACAACATGAAACTTAACCACGAAAAGTGTGCTTTCGGGGTCGACTCAGGCAAATTCCTCAGCTTCATGGTGTCAAATCGGGGGATCGAGATCAACCCCGATAATATTAAAGCCATCGAGGACATCACCTTCGTGGACAGTGTGAAATCCGTTCAGAGGCTAACCGGACGGATAGCTGCCCTAGGCCGATTCATTTCGAGGTCATCAGATCGAAGCCACATGTTCTTTTCCTTACTCAAAACGAAAAATGATTTTACATGGACCCCGGAATGTCAACAAGCATTGGAGGAATTGAAACGATACCTATCGAGCTTACCTTTTCTTCACACTCCAAAAGCAGATGAGAAGTTGTACCTATACTTGGCAGTGTCATAGATAGCGGTAAGTGGTGTGTTAGTTTGAGAAGATCAAGGTACGCAGTTCCCTATTTATTACGTAAGTCGGACCTTAGGAGATGCTAAAACTAGGTATCCACACTTAGAGAAATTGGCATTTGCATGAATAACCGCATCTAGAAAATTAAAGCCATATTCAGTGCCATCCCATATGTGTGATCACCACTTATCCACTCTGAAATGTTTTGCAAAAGCCCGAATTATCGTGTCGATTGGCCAAATTGGCCGTCAAACTAGGCGGGTATGATATCAAATATCAACCCCGAAGGGCCATTAAGTCTCAAATTTTAGCAGACTTCGTGGCCGATTTTGCGCCAACTCTCGTACCGAAGTGGAAAAGGAACTTCTACTTGAATCGGGTAGTTCATCGGAGATATGGACCCTCTTCACAGACGGTGCCTCGAATGTGAAAGGGTCCGGGCTTGGTATTATTCTGGAACCGCCTACGGGCAATGTTATTAGACAATCCATTAAAACTGCCAAGTTGACTAACAACGAGGCCGAGTATGAGGCCATGATTTCACATCTCGAGCTAGCTAAAAGCTTGGGGGAGGAAGTAATCGAAGCTAAGTGCGACTCCCTACTGGTAGTAAACCAGGTAAACGGAACCTTCGAAATTTGAGAAGATAGGATGCAAAGGTACTTAGACAAACTGCAAGTAACCTTGCACCGTTTTAAAGAATGGACGCTAAAACACGTCCCTCGAGAGAATAACACCGAGGATGATGCACTTGTGATTTGGGGTCATCGGTCGAAGAAGAGGAGATCAGCTCGGGGACTGGCATCGAACTCTCGAGGTCTATGATCGAGGAAGGACATGTCGAAATAAACTCTACGAGTCTGACTTGGGACTGGAGAAACAAATATATCGAATATTTGAAGAATGGGAAACTCTCGTAGGATCCGAAAGAATCAAGGGCCTTACGGACCAAAGCCGCTCGATTCACATTAGACAAAGATGGAACATTGTACATGAGGACGTTCAATGGTCTATTGGCGGTATCCTTGGGACCAAGAGATACTGACTATGTTCTACGAGAAATCCACGAAGGCACTTGCGGGAACCACTCTGACGCAGAGTCACTAGTTCGAAAGGTCATCAGAGCATGATATTATTGGGATAACATGGAAAAAGACTCTAAGGATTTGTTCGAAGATGCAATAAATGTCAAAGGTTTGCACCGATGATCCACCAGCCCGGCGAACAACTTCATTCAGTCCTATCCCCATGGCCATTCATGAAGTGGGGAATGGATTTCGTCAGTCCTCTGCCATCGACCCCAGGTAAAGCTAAGTTTTTTTTATTTATGACTAACTATTTCTCTAAATGGGTTGACGAACAGACCTTCGAAAAAGTTAGGGAAAAATAAGTGATCGACTTCATACGGGATACTCGCGGAAATAGTATATGATAATGGCAAACAGTTCGTCGGCAGCAAAGTAAAAATCGAAGATCACAAAATAAAGAGGATACTATCAGCACCATATCACCCTACTGGAACGGACAAGACAAATCAGCGAACAAGACTATCATCCAAAACTTGAAGAAAAGGCTAAACGAAGCCAAAGGGGAGTATAGAGAAAAATTGCCCGAGGTTCTATGGGCGTATCGGACAACATCAAAGTCCAGTACCGGAGCAACTCCATTTTCCTTAGTATATGGCTCCGAGGCCTTGATACCGATCTAAGTCAGAGTTCCCAGCGCCAGATTTCGATATGCAACATAGGAATCAAACCACGAGGCCATGAGTACCAGCCTCTAGTTCTTAGATGAAAGACGAGAAGTTGCACTCGTTCGAATGGCAGCACAAAAGCAACAGATAGAGAGATACTACACAGAAGAACTAACCTTCGACATTTCAGAGTCGGGGACTTGGTCCTAAAAAATTCACCATCAACACTCGAGACCCTAATGAAGGGAAACTCGGTCCTAATTGGGAAGGACCCTACCAGATCCTCGACATTGTCGGAAAAGGGTCTTACAAACTCGGAACAATGAACGGCGAACCATTGTCAAACAACTGGAACATATCACTCCTTAAGAGGTACTATTGCTAAGGTATGACTTCTCTCTTCTTTCATTTACATAAATATTCGAAAGTAACTCATTGCAAGAATTCGATTCAAGAAATGGAGACCTCGGGTTTTAAAGTTCACGTTGCACTCTTTTTCCCTTAGATCGGCTTTATCCCAAATGAGTTTTTCCGGCAAGGTTTTTAATGAGGAAATAACTATGTGCTACATGAGGATAAGTCAACAGTATCCAAGGCTTCTTTACAATCAACCTCAATACTTGGGGGCATCAGCCTCGGATGTTATGTGTTCGAGAAATGTACCTAGTATCAATGGGTCTCGATAGGAAAAATTTTGTAATGGGCCAAATGATCGAATGAACCATGCCCATATAGATTAGCCGAGTCCCGACAACAAAACATGTACGCATGCATAAATTATTCAAAGAAGCATTATCTTTTCTCGAACATCTCATGTTTCGAAGTAAATTTTCTACTATATGAGTCATGTACTTATGATTCTGATGTATTGTGCAAAACTAACACTTGTGAAAAATGGCTCAAGAGCCAAGTACAAGCATACCTCGAACACTCGGGGACTGTGCACTCGAGCTACCTAAGTTCGAAATCATAAGACCTTAAAGAGGCACTCCTCTATATATAGGCCAAGGCCACCATACTTGGGGACTAACACTTCGAACAAGTTCGTAGTGTTATCCGGAAATAAGTCCAAAAGACATACCCGAAGGCTACGGCCACATTAAAGGCTACAACCATATTAAAGGCTACGGCCAATAACGTGGCTCGGAGACGTCCGACTTCCGCTATAAACAAAAGGCCTTCAAATACTTTGAAAACCCGGTTAAATAAGGCTACCCTTGGCAAAGCAAATAAAAAAGTGCTTCGATAAAATCAGTCCTCGAATAATTTAAAGGCTTCGATAATATCAGCCTTCAAAAAAATCTCAAGGGGTGTCAAATTATCTTAACGCAACAAGTTAAGACACAAAATGAAAAATATGTTTCCGATCATCGGATCCTCGAAAAACCGAATGGGTATAAAAAATATATGCTAAGCCATAAGAAATTTTCACTAAGTCTTTTAGCCGAAAATGGAAAAAGAATAGCCATTTTTAGAGGCCGAATTGGCCCAATCTGAAAGAGACTAAGGGCCAATTTTAAAGAGCCTAAGGGCGATACAATTTGAGTTCGAGACATGTTCTCACTCAATCCGGACCCAAGAGTTCCGCAATCCCAAGCTCGAATAAAAGGTTAATTATAGCTCGAGGATTCAACAAAAAACCCTAAGGGGTATATTATTGTAAACTCAAATCTTACCCATCACTTGATAAAAACCTAAGGGTTTACCTTACCCTTAAAGCTCAAGGCCTATTCGAACTTGATTGTTTAAGATGACACACCTATCAATTCGATCGGAACACCCCCGAAATAAGGTATCGAACAAACTTCGAACTCGGTTACTTGCCCTCGTGTAACCCAAAAACCCAAGGGTTCACAAGCTTAAGGGTTTATTTCAATTATGAGTTGAACTACAGTAATAAAAATTTTCAACGTTTCCAATGAAGATAAAGAAACATACAAAGACATGAAAGAGAAATTGATGAAGGCATCAAAAAGAAACTTCATATTATATCGAATATAATGTACAAAAGGACAATCAAGGCCTTAAACAAAAAAAAAGGGAAAAGAAAATCCTAAAGGCCTAATCTATCCCGGGATCCACGTCCTCGGGAACCACATCTTCGGGAGCCGCTTCTTCGACGGCCTCATCCTCACCCTCTCCGCTCTCGGACCCGCTGGCTGATTCCTCTTCATCAGAAAGCAAGGTTTCAGCCTCGGCCTCCAAAACTTTGGCATCTTCGATGTCAGCCGAGAGGTCTAAGCCACATCCATGTACTTCCTCGAGAGCCTCCCTCCGAGATTGCTTCCTAGCATGGTAGAATGCACACGATAATCTAATTTTAGCTGCAGCAGAGATTTCCTGTGCCCGAAGATTGGCAGCCTCAGCATCAACTCGGTAAGAGGCCACAAGCGCCTATGCCTCATACTTAGCCTTAGAAAGCTCGGCGGCCAGCTTAGCCTCGAGCTCTTCAATATTCCAAGCTCGGGGCGAGTTTTCCTCCCTCACAGCTCGGAGTTGGCTTTCGACTGATGCTAGTTGGGCCCAAAGCATATCCTTCTCCGAGGTGAGACGCTCTATATGTTGTCTCCAGTCCAGAGTTTTGGCTTCCTTCAGTTTGGCCTCCTCTCGAAGCTGCTCCACCAGCTCACCCTTCTGCTGAAACTGCAAAAGTGAAGGGTTAGTTGCCAAAATAGAACTAACACTTAGCAAACTTGCAAGAAGTTATGTTACCCGTTCGATGAGATCAGTCTGATCTTGTCGATCCCTTGAGAGTTCATCTCGAAGGGTCATAATCTCCTCTTCCATTTGAACGTAGAGGAGTTTAAGGCCATCCCTCTCCTCTATAAGCTTCTTGAGCTCCGCCTTGTACCGAGCTAGCTCGACCTTGGATTTTGAAGATGTTTCTCGATGAAGCACCATGGACTGTATACAAAGAAGAGGGTCAGGCTTGAAGAAATATGAAGCAAACGTGAATATAAATACGAAGAGATAAACTTACTTGCTTCAGAAACCGCTAGGCCTCGTCAAACACGAACGATGCGTCTGGTTTGAGACCATCGTCGATTCCGGTGAAGCACTCCCGGAATATGTCGTTCCCTTCATGGGCCTGTCCCACGTCTGGAGTACCCATGGCTCAATCATCTTGGAAATTCCCCTTGGAGAACAAGGGTCCAAGTGGCGAGTCACTGACGTTGATTATCCCAAGTGAATCGCTTGGGACATTGTCTTCTCTCTGATGAGCCTCGAGGCTAGACCCTTCGGGCACATCCACCCGTTGATGGTCGCGGCGGGCAGCATCCTCACCACCCGATTTCTCGGGGACTTTACTTGGATCCTTCTCCGAAATGCCCTCGGTCAGGGGGGCACCTCGAGATCCATCGATTTGGCACTCATGGAAGCTTCATCTTCCTCTCGTTGTCGTTGAACTGGCTCGACACGAGGAGCAGAAGGCTCGGCTTTTGACTTTCGAGATTTGTTCTTTTTGCGCTTGGGGGTACCGGAAGGAGAAGCTCCTCTCATCTTCCTCTCCTTATTCGGCTTCGACACTTCCACTTCTCCAGGCGGAGGTGACCTCATGGACACATTCTCACCAAGACCTATACACAAAAAAACCAAGTAAATAAGGATTACATTACGAGGGAAACCTCGATGCACAAGCAAAGAAACT
The DNA here is from genome assembly GCA_005239505.1 of Nicotiana paniculata. NCBI lineage: Eukaryota > Viridiplantae > Streptophyta > Magnoliopsida > Solanales > Solanaceae > Nicotiana > Nicotiana paniculata. The sequence goes on from MDKI01231263.1 coordinate 78,321, forward strand.
CACTGTGGTTTTTGGCCTCCCATCGACCTTTAGCCAAATCACACCAGCAATGGTTGACATAAGAAGAGGTGGAGGCCAGCTATCGAACCCAGCCTTCGAGATCCAAAATTGCGCCGAGAAACCAAGAGGAAGCTGCACCATAAGAAGAAAACATGAGTCAGAAAAGGGATAAAGGAGGTGGTACTATAGGTACCAATGACAAAGTTGCAATTACGTTTCATGTTCCATTCGTCGGGGAATGTCATCTTCTCGACCGTAATCAGGTCGGAGGTCTTGATGCGGACGAACCGGCCCATCCATCTCCGGTACTTGTCTTCATCGATACTTGAGAACACCGTCTTCGTGGCTCGACGTTGTAGCTTTATGAACCCACCTCGATAAAGACGAGGGATGTACAGCCTATTAGATGGTCGAGGGTGAAGGTCATTCCCTCGACCTTGCTTGAGAAGAACCTGATCAGGTTAACGATGCACCAGAATAAAGGGTAGATCTGACCGAGGGTTACCCGGTACTGGCGGCAGAAGTCAAGTATGACTAGGTCTACGGGACCCAGAGTGAAAGGGTAGGTATATAGGCTCAAATACCCTTTCACGTAGGTAGTGATGTCCTCCTCAGAGGAATGAACCACCACTTCCTTATTTTCCCAACCACAGTCCTTCTTCACCCTCTCGAGGTTGCTTTTCGATATTGAGCAGATGTATCGGGACATGGGCTCACAGTGACCTGGGACTGAGGACGGTCTTTTGACTTTGAATTCCGAAGTTAGTTCGATTGGCCCCGGGACACATTCCTCGATGCGGGGATCCACCGGCGTCTTATCACCGATCGGCCGGTAAGAAGAAGATGAAGCTCTCTATTTTTGCAGCACAGTCTTGGAAGTCTTCGCCATTTATATATTTGGGAAAGGTGGAAGAAAGGTATAGAATTAATGGCTCCGATTGAATCAACGGTGGCGTAATGAGCAGCGATGAGAGAAAGATAAAGAGAATTGGGAAGTCAAAAGTTTATCATCAAAGCAAAGTAAAGTTTGAAACAACAAAAGAGGTGGTATTTATAGGCTTGTGACGACGGTTCGGTATCACTAGTGGCCGACCGACGACTGACATGCATTTATGGTTTTTGGGGAACCGAACCGACGGGACGTTTCGGTCACGTCCATAACTTACGTCATGGAAACGACATCATGATCGAGGGTCTTCCTTGAGGTTAAGTTCATATCGAAGCGAGCCCGAGCACAAAGAACACAAAGACCGAAGGATCGAGACCGTGCAAGATAGACATCGAATAACGGAATGACGAGATATCCGCAATCGACCACAAATCTCTGCAGAAATCTCGGGATTAACGGAACCCTTAACTGTTATCAATATCAATCGTGCATTTTGTTTTCGAAATTAGAGTTATATTATATTTAGGATTCCTCTACTATATAAAGAGGAACCCTGTTCATTTGTAACGATCATATGAATTACGCACGCTATTACAGAGAAATAATAAACACTCTGCTCTTTTACTTGCTTATAATTCTCTATTTGTTATTATTGTTCTAATCGCTCTTAACGCTTGATCTTGAGCTTATTCCAAACCGAGGTCGATAGCTTGCAAACATCACTGGTTTGATCCATTTCAATCGTTTAATTCACTTATTTATTCAGTCATTTATCAATTGGCATTGAATCAGATCACATATCCTTATAACAACATTACAAGTTTAATTGTTACTCGTATTTCGAGGTAATCACATATATGTTTTGATCTCTTTGTGAATATCTCAAGAGTTTATGGGAGTTTTTTGAGACATTTCTTCAAGGGAATATGTATCCCTTTATATAAGTGTGAGTTAGGGTTTAGGATAAAGTAATCTCCAAGCAACCCTAATATAGTAGTATCTTAATTTAGGATTAGCTTGATCTGTTAAAATTTCGATATCTACACCACTCATGCAAGACAGAAACCAAAAAAACTATGTTCATCCAAAAGTAGAAGAATTAAAAATGATGGGAGGGTCTTAGGATGGCAAGCACACATGCTAATGCATATATATGATATAACACAGTAACTAAATTGTATAACGAGATATCAGGATAAAAATGAGGAACATTTAACTATACAAAACCGGTAACATATGGAAGTAACTCCAATGAAACAGAGTTAAGAGACTTAAGAAAAAGTATATTCATGCAACAGTGAAAAAGTTAATATTCACCGCAAGTAGTTTGTAGTGATAAATGGGGAAAGCTATATGTTATGAAGATCTTTGTTTCTTTCTTATAGCTATAGATATCCCAATCTCAAATAATCAGAAAAGAAACTATTATAGCTAGGCCAAGATAGAGCATAACAAGGAAAGAGTAGTATACCTTAGGTATGAGCGCAAGGAAGCAATATTTTTTTTTACCTTCTTCCATAAGGGGGTTTCGTAGATAGAAATTGTATAGCCAACAAGTAGAAAATCTCTTTTGATTTCTTCAAGCACCGAGTGCAATACGAGGTGAATAATTTTCAGTTAGCTACGTGACAGTAGTATGAGTTCGTAGCGGATGAAAGTTGAGCTTCGTGCTAATGACGTATTATGAAACAATATAAAATAAAGTAAAATATAAGAAAATTGAGAGATAATTAATAAGCTTTTCTTGATCTCCGTACAAATGATAAGTGAACCTTCTATTTATAGGAAGATATGAACTTGGTCCCCAAGTTATAGTTTGATCCTAACTAGATAGCCCCATAACTAGGATAGTTCCTATAGTTACATTGGCCTCTAAATATTTAGCTTGCTCTCCAAGTAAATGTATAATGAATTGACATACATAATTAATGATATTTATAACAGCTTCGATCTCTAATGAAAACTAAAAAGTCAATCCAAAAAAGTTAATCCCAGGTCCGTACTTCGGAACCCGATAAAATTAACAAAATTCGAACACCTATTCCGATACGAGTCCAATCATACCAAAATTATCCAATTTCGTCATCAAATCGGCCATTTTACATTTTTGAAAGTTTTTACAAAAATTCTCATTTTCTCCAATTCAAATCACTAATTTAATGTTAAAAACAAAGGTGGAATCATGAATTATAATCAAATCCATATAAAGAACACTTCCACAATCCAACACGTGAAAATTTCCTCCAAAATCGCTCAAATCCGAGCTCTCTAACTCAAAAAGTGATAAAATATCAAAGCCCTCAAAATACTCTTATATTTTGTCCAGACATTTTCACATCGCGATCGCGGAAAGACACATGTGATCGCGAAGAAGAAGAAGAAAAAAAAACTTCCCAAAATGTACTATGTGATCGCGTAAACAACCGTGCGAACACGAAGGCCAGCGAACCAAACAAACTGAACACGCAACACCTACCGCGAACACGTAAGCTAACGAGCCTGCCTCCTTCCACAGCACTACGCGATCGCGATCTTCATTATGCGAACACGACTAACAAACAACTCAAGCATCACGAATGCTGTAATGACTATGCGAACACGAAGAAGAACCACACCCAGCTCCCATAACACATTGCGATTGCGACAGTATACCCGCGACCACATAGAGTATCTGAAGCATAAGAAAATCAGCAACACCTTAAAACATAACGAAATGGCCCGAAGCCCATCCAAAACACACTCGGGGCCCCTGAGACCCCGTACGAACAAACCAACAAGTTCCATAACATAACGCACACCTGATCGAGGCCTTAAATCACACTAAACAACATCAAAACTACGAATCGCACCCCAAATCGAACTTAATAAACTTATAAACTTTCAACTTCTACAACTCACGTCGAATCATATCAAATCAGTCCGGAATGACGTCACATTTTGCATGCAAGTCCCAAATGACACAACGGAGCTATACCAACTTCCGAAATCGAAGTCCGAACCCGATATAAACAAAGTCAACTCCCTGTCAAAGCTCTCAACCTTCCAAACCTTCAATTATCCCATTTTCGCCAAAATGCATCAAATCAACATACGGCCTTCCAAATCCGGACACACGCCTAAGTCTAAAATCACCATACAAACTATTGAAATCATAAAAATACCATTCCGGAGTCGTCTTCACAAAAGTCAAACTCCGGTGAACTCTTTTCACTTAGCTTATAAAATAAGAATCATTCTTCCAAATCAATCCCGAACCATCCGAAAATCAAACTCGGCCACACGTGCAAGTTATAATACACAATACGTAGCTACTCGAGACCTTAAACCATCGAATGGGATGCTAATTCTAAAAACGAGTAGATAGTCGACTAGCACCACGCATAGTAGACGATTCCGCAGACTGGAATTCAGTGAGCCTCTGCAACCTATGTAGATAGTCGACTCTCATGTAATCCTTAAGAGTCTGCGGGTAGCTGACAGCCATACCATCAACGGGCAACCCGAAGAAAACCTCGACGTCCAGTAGTGTGATGGTAGCCTCGCCAATATGTAAAAGAAATGTGTGAGTCTCATGTCTCCACTACTCGATCATAGTCGTGATCAGGTTCCATTCGAACTACAACCGCCGACCTCTACAATCCGGTAAAACCCCGTCCGCTGAAGATATGTAGTTGTATGGGGATGAAGTGGGTGGTCCCTAATGAACTCCAAAAAATCGTCTATACGTCTGGGGTGGAAGGTCTGGGGTGGGAACTGTCCATCCCAGATGTGTGAAGACATGGCCATCCTGGAGCAATAGTAGATCTCGAACAGCAGGTCCAAGATGCACAGACGGAGGATCCATGACAATGTCTATAAATTGAATAATATTAATTAAAGTACTTTTCTCTTTAATCGTTGAACATATTTAAATAAATTGTGATAATTTTTATATTAATATTTAATTGATAAATTTTCTATATTACTACTTAGATTGATAAATAACATATTTATCTATATGTTAGTTTTTTAGATTTTTCGGCTAAAATTTGGCAGGGTTTTATTTGAATTGTCAACTTTTTTTCATATTAATTCATCGTTATAAGAAAATTAAATATTTTATTCTTTTGACTAATCTCGATATTTTTAATAATTATTTTTATAAAAAATACTATTAATTTTTTTTTTGCGTTCATAACAATTTATGTCTTAATTTAATACTTTTAAATAAACAAAATGACACGATCTCTTTATGTACTGTCAATTTTTTAATATTCTTATTCCTGATTAAGATAATATTAAATGCTTAATTTTTTTAACTATTTGATATTATTTTTAAAAATTCACTATTAACTATTTATTTTGTTCATAACAATTTGTATGTTAATTTATAATATTTTACCCAAAAACCTGGCAGCGTCTCTTTTGTACTGCCAACTAATTATTTTATGATTCATATCTAATATTTGAGTTATATCTACTTTTTGATTGTTATCTAATAATACATTTACTATACACTAATAATCGATTAAAGTTTGATCCATAATGAATACTCTAACCGGGTTAGTTAATGAGGCCTCGTAGTTATTACACCTAGTTATTATTCTGCACTAAAGAATACTAAAGAGCACTAAATGTACACTACTCTAAATGGTCATAAATAACATCAACTAACATAAGTTAAATTTTATTAGTAGTTTTACTACACTAAAAGGTACTACATAACACTGAAGGGCATTACATAATACTAGAGGGCATACAAAAGTCACATATAATTGTTGTACAACTATAAAAACAGTAAACATATAACACTAAATATTCAACAAAGGAACAATATATAATTTTCATAAATTTTTGTATAGAAATAAACTAATCCGGATAAAAAAAATTCACAAAACAATCACAAAAGCATACAATACAGTAATAATAACTAATTACTCAAATATATATGACTTATACTAAAAAGGTGATTCGGGATACCTTCTTTCAATATTGTTGAATAGAGAAACAATGAAGATTTCACCACATCAGGCAATAAATGAGTTCCACTCCACGACAAAGCCTTGGATCGAGTGTTAGATCGATAAAATAATCATGGGACAAGACTTCGAGGAAGAGGTGGGCTCCAATTTTTTTGGGATTGTTACACAAATAACCGGCTAGATTTAATGTTTACTTTTTCTAGCAGGTATACACACATTATATATAGTTATACATATATTTTACATGAATTATATATAAATTATACATTCGCCAACTATTTTAAATTTAAGAAATTAAGTGGACGGCTAATCTTCTAGAGTTTTCGCTAATAAAAATGGGAAGGGACTGTTTTCAATGTTTCTGGCATGAAGAAGGCGATTTCCCTTTTTTTAATGGGTGTAGTGCATATATTAAATATGCGCTATACGTGACTGTCTTTTCACATTCAGGTATAGTGCATCTAATATATGCACTATACCAAGACTTTGATTGCCTTTTCAAAATTGTGCGTAACACATGAAATACATTTGCTATATTTTGACGGATAAACGTACAGTTAAAGTATAACGCATGAATTTCATAAGCTGTATAAAAAAATGTTCCCAATTGGTTTTTTCACCTAGTTTGGTGTTTCGAGTCCAAAAGTCCATCGTTTTGGTTCCGGACTCACTTTAACGTCTAGTGGATTCTACAGGTAAACTTGAAAACAGATTTGTATGAGTCCGAAGTTGCTATACAAAATCCTGTGCGTTTGACCATCGCTGTATCTGACACATAGTGCAACTTTCTTATTTCTTTGGGTTGATATAAAATGCAAAAGTTTCAGAATAATCACTTTATTAGAGAGAATGGAATCCGACGCAAGCACCCATTGAAGTTTGTGATTGGTGATATTTTAGTGGATATGAAAAGAAAGTGATTTAGTCTTTTCAATTCATCGTATCCACCTCTTTTCGGAATTGCAGCGGATAAGTTTGGAAAATCTATTTTACAGAAACGAGAACAACAGGAATTGCAGTGAAAAATAATGAAATTGTTTTTTAGTAGGGATGGTTTTGTTTGTAAACAAGTTATATCGAAATTATTATATGGAGACTGTAATATAAAAGTAAATAATAATGAGATATTTAGTGAATATACTTCTTTTGATAGATATTTGATTTATTTAATTAGAAGGAGATACAAAGATATATGATAAAATATAAAGTACGTTTGATTTTAGAATAAATAAATTTGGATAAACTTTAACTTTCAATTTTAATTTTAGTTTTCTTAAAGGACATTGGGAGAATACCTCACATTGAATGTTGTGTAAGAATAATATCTAAATTATGAGCTTATATCGGAAACAAATATTTAACTAAACACAAGGTTAAATAATCCCACATTATCCCGAAATTAGTTTAGTGTAAATTAAATAATGTGAAGTAAATAAAGATGGTCATTGTCGAAAAGGAGAGAGCCATCCACTAGGTTAATGACATAAAGATTCTAATAGAAAAAAGGTGAGGTGGGGATAAGCTACGGGAATAATTGCAACAAGAGAGGCTATGGCTCCCTCCGTTACAGACAGCCAGCACCATCAAACCCAACGTCCCAAATTTAGGATCTTTCTTCTCCTCTTTTCCTTCTTCTATTTGCGTGCCCAAATTGGGATCTGTTAAACTCCCCTCATTTATTCCGTGTTATTGTATATAAAATATTGAGTTCAGTTGAACTTGTATCGCTAATGTCAATATATATTTATTTAAGAAAAATAAACTAGTAGGGGTAGTAGTAAAATTGAAGTGTCGTACGCATCACGAAAACATGGTTAACTGAAGATATCAATTAATTCGGAAAAGGATGTATGCCCAATTCTTTGGCTCTATTCGCAAAGTGCTTCAAACTGTGTGTGCCTCCAATAATTTATTTCTGTATAGTACATAGATAGATACACATACACAGAGAGGCTATATTCATCGTGTTGGGATTAGTGAGACAGCAATTCTTTTTTATTTTCAGCGTCAAAAAAGATAACGAGTACGTACCTTCCCACTATATGTCCACTCCAAATTAAATGAACACATCTTTTGACTTGTACTTCTACTATTAAACAAGATTATCCTATTAATGGAAAAACTTTTATGACAACTTGGCATTGGGGCACTCTAATACGTCAATTGGGCCACTTATGGAAATCTCTCTTCACCTTCTAATCAGCGGAGCGGAGGTGGAGTTAGAATTTAAACTTTATTGATATTAAATTTTAAGAAAATGATATTAGATATAGTAACTGAATTCATAATTTAGTTTCTGTAGTTAGTAAATTTCTGTATGTAAAAATAAAATTTAACAGTGACCTCCTTCCTGTTAATTCTTCAAGAAATCCTCATCGAAAGGGGTGAGTTTGGAGACTTTCTCGTGATAGCTGGGCCTTTGTTTAATACGAATCATGCACTTCTCATCTTCACATTATTTTTTGCACGTAGGTGACCCCTATCCTCCCTAGAGTTTATTTGCTTCCCAAAATCCTATTCCTTTGGAGTAAATTATAATTGAATCTAGTACTAGTTTAACGTAATATCTTCCTTAAATACCTGCACAATTGCAGACATGATCAGGAATGTATTCGTACAATTGTGAATTCCTTTTTAAGGTTTCGAGCCTACCCTGTGTTGGGATTCGATGAAGTCCAAGATACGATATGTTAGTGCTTCATTCCGTTTCACAATTCCATATATAAGTCAAAGAGTAATAATTGTTGATGTCAAGGAAGAAACAAGAAAAATTAACTCCTATTTTTCTTCTTTATAACAATCACTCTTTATAGATATCCAAGTTTTACTAGAATCGGTTTTTTACGTTATATTTTATTTTTTATAATAGGTTTCTATTTATGACAATGATAACTATTCTAACTGCAGTATAACTTTTGTAAAATTACATATCTATAACTTACTCAGAAAAATGATTCATTTTACTTTTTCTTACTTCTGTTGCTAGTTATTTTTTAATAATAAAGAAAGAACTAGTATTGTTGTGCTACTGCCACTTGGGCTGAGCAAGAAAATTTCATTGTTAACTTCTTTGATTATCTTCAAGGAAGCTATTGGATGTTTGTCGATAGTTTTGGACAAAAATCTTCATCAATTCAAGTGTTATATCACCATTAAAAATTTAAATCTATGAAATAAGCTACAATTATGGATTTCATTTTATCAAACTTGAAAGAATTTAATATTTGAGTTGTTTTAAAATGTGTCTTAGAGCTTAAATCTTCATGTATAACTAGTTATTGACTTACTTAAAAGATATTGGCTTTCTTTGACTTTTAATTAGCGGAAATATCTCTTGTGATTTTAAATCTATATAATTTTTATAACATTAAATTTAAAGAAAATTTGTTTTTTTGGGTAATTTTGTATGTACTGGTTAAATAATATTTAAATGTCAAATGCAGTTATGAATGTATAACAACCAATCGCTATTACAATTAAAAAATATCTGAACAAACAAGCATGCTAGAGAGAATGTAACTGTAAAAAAATTATAACAATAATAATAAGAAGAAGAAGAAACTTTTATTTGTATGATAACAGAGAAAACCAAGTTCACATAGCACTTCTGGGATCGATTTTATGACCACTACAAATATATTTTCTTTTTGTTTGTATGACGTTTTTCACATATCAGCTAAATAAAACAGGGAATATTCATATGATCTTTTTCTTGTATTCAAAATTATAATTAATCATATGTGATCATTCCTCTATAAATATAGAAACTGGATGACTGAAATAATCAAATATCATATTGGTCTCAAGACTCCCAACAACCTATATAGATCATAGAGGCCATATAGAAACGGAATTTGAAAGAAATTGGGGATTATTATTGAGCTCTATAAACTTAAATCTAACTTGAAAGACCAACTAGGGAAATCAATTATGGTACATTAGAAATGTTGTTCTAGTCACACACACGGCCAATTTAACAAATCTTTGTAGAATCATTTTCTTCCTATTTAATTTATAACCGGTCTTAAAAAAATGGAGAGATTAAGCTAAATTTATTTGGTCTAAAACGGATTAGGCAAATGTATAGGATAACTCGACATATGAACAAGTATAGCAACATAAAAGGCCAAGTAGATAAGTGGAAGCACAAAGATTCCCAGTCTACAAGTCCTGACCATTGAGAAAGGACAAAGAAATGGTTAATTTGGGTTGGGCTAAATAGGGATCTGTTAATATTTTACAGTTCATTAATCGTTGGGCTTATCGTAATCTTTACTTAGAAATGATATTAGTTAGCCACTCTGAAGGACTGCTATATAAGAATTAGCCAGAACTTGTCTTGTCGCAAATCCTGATGGGTTGTCATAACTTCTTGTGTAAAACGTCCCCCTACACGTTGTTGCTTTATAAATTAGACAAATCAGTTCCAAATGACTTCATTCCCAACAATTCCAAATGGTTACATTCAATCCAAAACCCTCAAAAATCAACAGACCCATTTTGTCTTCTTCAACCAGATTTTTTCAAGCTGAGCAAAACTAGTGGTGTTCTTCAAATTTTTTCTATCAAATCAATCATTATTAGGAATAGACAATACAAGCTCATGGAACATTATCACACTCATTTTCAATCACAAATAAAGAAATGAATATTCAAATTTCTACATCACATTTCTTCTTCTTTTTTTTTTTTAAGTTTTAGCTGTGTTATCATATTTTATTAGGGACAAAAGCTAAACACTAATCCTTAAAAATGACACCCGATGAAACTTTTTGCTTCGACATTTCTTATTAATCGAGAAAGTTTCTCCTCTTCGGCAAGGGAGAGTTGGGCCTGATATAGTCCATGTATGGAGAGACCCGGGAGAAATTTAAAAATAGTCAGATTTACAAGTGGTCATTAAAAAATAGCCACAGTTTCAAAAGTAATCAAAATTTAGCCACTTTTGTGAATACCTAATTTTTGCATGCTTTTAATACTAGTATTTGGATGATTTTTATCGTTTCTGCATTTTTATTTGCATTCCTTTATTAAAAATACAAAAAAATATTTTTTACCTTTCATTTGTATATTTTAGTTTTGTATCCTTAAATTATATACACATTTCTTTTACTTGTATGCCTTCTTTAGGACTAAATAAAATGATTAGGGGGTTAAGAGTTTGGGCTATTGTATTTTTTAATTAAAATTGAGCCAAATTGGCCCAAAACTTGAGCCCAATTCGCCCATACCCAGTCCAATTGAGGGTTGGCCAAGCCTTGGTTCAAAACGGCGTAGTTTCATGATGAAATTACGTCGTTTCATCAAGTGAAACCAAGACTCAATCTGAGCCCTTCCTTATTCTTGATCCAATGGCCTAGATTTAATTTCACTTGGCATATAAAAAGCTTTTTGAGATCAGATTTTTGCCATTACACAAACCCTAGAGCCTCTCTCTTCTCTCCCACTCACCCTCTGCCGCCGCCGGCTCTCTCCATGGCGGCACCACCGCCTGCCGCCGTCCAAACACCACCAAAACTTCAACCCCCACTAGTTTCAACCTCCTCTCCATGAATCCGAACCCCAAATCCCCATAGCTCCTCTCAATCTCCATAGATCTACCTAAATTCGAAACCCTAGCCTTCTCTTCTTTTTGAAATTTATCAAGGTTGAACCAGCTTTACCCTACAATACATACATCAACGGATAGAGTTCTTCAAGACCTACCTATTGATGTCAATTTCCCCCCAAAAATTCGGCGACTACCCCACTGCCGCCGCCTCCGCCGCCGGCCAGCCACCTCCAGCGGCCACCCCACTGCTCGGCCTCCATTGTTACACCATCGTCGCACCAGTTCTATCTATTTCGGCATATTCAACCCCAAGACACCCGTTTCCTTTTGGCACGACGTGGAGTCCAATGAAATTAGCGTCTGTCGAAATGAAACGAGCGTTTCAAGGTTGGACAGCAGCCGATTGGCACCCTCAAAGATCATCTCGTTGTTTGCTTCGTGGTCGAATGCCTTCGATCGGTATAAAACCCCACTTCTTTTCTTTTATCTTTATGATTTTTCGCTTTTATGTTTAGTATTAGTTTTACAGGTTTAATTTTATTAATGTTACTGCTATGTATATACAGTTGGTTATTAGTCGTAAATTATTTTTGGTTCTTCGACCTAGTCGGTCGACTAATTTGTGTGTGAATGTGAATCTCAGTTGTTCGACCTAGCCGGTCGAGTAGTTCGTTGTTGTCTATTAATTCTCTTTTTTTTTTGTTCTTCAATCTAGTCGGTTGATAATTAAGTCTTTATGTTGATTTCATGAAAACCAAAAAGATTAGTTGAATTGTTTATATAGTTAGTCGTATATTTAGTTGTTCTTAATCGTAACAGTTTAGCGATGTTTGTTAATTTCAGTTTCGGGTTTTAGCTTGTGAAATTCAGTTGTTGTTCCATGTTAGTTTGCACAAATCGGACTCATTCTAATCTAGTTAGTCTGAATACTTAGTTCGATTACATTTTGAGTCTTGTCTCTACTTTGCTAGTTCATGTTTGGTTGAGATTTGAGTGTATAAGATGAATTTCAGTCATGTGTAGATAATAGCTGAATACTTGAGTTTAAACTACACGGTTATTGGGTATTTTACTGTTTAAGCATGCTGGAAATGCAACTGCTATGTTTTGTGTCAGAATTTGGTGAAAAATGGACTGTTTTGGCACACAAAAGTTAGTCCTTTTGGACAGTTTTTTGGTGAACCAAAATCTGTCCAAAAGGACTTATTTTTCCTACTTAAAGAGGTCACTCTTTCAAACAAGAAAAAATAGATCTAGAACATCTTTTACACACTCCATCACAACACAAAAACTTGAGAACTTGCAGGAGTTTCTGGAGAGCAAACATCCGCTAAAAAGCTGAGAGTCTTTCAAGGTTCTTTGGTTTTCTTTTGAGGTTCTTGTATATTCTAATGTGGCTGGTTTATTCCTGGGTCATTGTTGAGGCTTTGGGCTGTTGAATTGCTCTCCGTTCTTTCTAAGATTGCTGTCCATTTTTCCTGTTCAAGCAAGTTTCCTCACTACTTTCAATTTCTGCATTTAGGTACTCTTCTGGTTTTCGTTCTTAATGTAATTTGATTTGGCTTGGAATGA
>ML356570.1:0-87935 GCA_005239505.1 Nicotiana paniculata
ACTTTAATTGGAAAAACTCCCATACCCCCTTTGGGGCGTATAAAAAAGGAGGTGTGACATTATCAGTGTTAGGATTTGTAATTTTGGTCGGGTTCCGAGGCACGGGCCCAGGGTTGACCTTTTAGTTTTAATTAAATATAGAAGTTTTATTATGTGGAATTGTTTCCTATGGTTTTATTTATGATATTAAGTTATTTTGGCTAGATTTGAGCCGTCCGGAGATTTATTTCACACGAGGAGGTCATTTTAAAGTATCATTCTAGCTTCTTTGAAGTAATTATCTTGCCTAACTTTTTGTGTGTGTGGGGGGGGGGGGNTAACGACCCGATCGATCGTTTTGTGTTCTAGGACCCCGTGCCCCTAAATGAGACTTCCTGTAGTTGCTTTTACTGATTTATGACTTGCGGGGATGGGTGGTTCGAGGTTTGGAGGAGCTTGGAGTGGTATAAGAACACTTAGTTCCTTAAGGTTTGCCTTAAAGGCCAAGTTTGACTTCGGTCAACAATTTTGGTAAACGACCTCGGAATCGAGATTCGAAGGTTCTGGTATTTTCGTATGATGATTTCGGACTTGGGCGTATGTTCGGAACGAGTTTTGGATGACCCGGGAGCGTTTCGGTGCCAAATAGTGAAATAAGAATTTCCTTAAGTTCAAATTGAGGTTTGTAACGTGTTTTATGTTATCGAGGTCCAAACGGAATTCTGAGACCGGGAATAGTTCCGTTATGTCATTTATGACTTGCTCCAAAATTTGGTGTCATTCCGAGTAGTATAGGTAGGTTCAGCGTGCTGAAAGCGAATTCTAGAATTTGAATTTCAAAGTTTGATTCAATTTGGTTTTGGGGTCGGATTCCTAGTTTCGTTGTTGTTTTTCGCATTCTGAGAATTCGAGCAAGTCCGTATCATGAATACAGACTTGTCAGCGCCTTTGGACAGGGTCCCGGGGGCTCGGGTGAGTTTCAGACCCCTCGAAGCTAAATGCCAAACACCAGATTTTCTCAGTTTAGTTTCCTTCTATGCGTTCGCGGGTGTGATCACGCGTTCACATAGAAGGAGTTGGGCAGGGGTGAAATTACCCTTATGCGTTTGCATAGGGTAAGTCAGTGGGCCGGCTAAGCTTTACCCTCTGCGTTCGCAGCCCTCCCCACCGCTTTCGCGTAGGTCTAGCCCAACTAGCCTCCATGTTCGCATGACCCCACCGCGTTTGCATAGAAGGGCCCTTAGAGGGGCCTGGGCCTTAGCCTTCGCGAACGCACTGCCCCAGCCGCGTTCGCATAGAAGGGGGCATCTGGGCAGTGACATTTAAGTCGAGACTTAGTCTTTTTTTTTTTGCCATTTTCATCACTTTGGACGAGTTTGAGAGCTTGCAAAGAGGATATTCGACCTAGATACTATAAGGTAAGTAATTCCTATCATAACATGAGTTAAATACTTGAATTCTTAGGTTGATTAACACATTAAATTAGTAGAAATCATGGGATTAGAATAAAACCTAGAGTTTTGATAAAAATGAGAATTTACCAAGAAATTGATTATGGAATCATACAAAAACCATATAATATTGGTCCTTAGGCTATGGGTAAGTATTTCCTCCGGAAATTTCCGGAATCCGAGCATGTGGCCCCAGGGTGAATTTTGGGATTTTGTAATTTAGATTGAAATAATCATCTAAATAGGAAAATTTCATACTTTTGAGTATATATTGACTTATTTATACAATACTTGACTAGTTTCGAGTCCTTGGACGACGAATTTGGAGCTTCGGGCGCGTTCTTGACCCGGAAAGTAGGCTTGACACGAGGTAAGTCTCCTTTCTAACCTTGTAAAAGGGAATTTTTCCCATATGTGAATTAAATGATTATGTCTCATTGTTGTGAGGGACTACTTACGTGCGAGGTGACAAGAGCCCGTGCGTAGTGATTATTATTGTTATGCCCGGGTAGTTAGGCCCATACGATGCCATGTGAATTCCATTAAATTGGGTTATATGCTTTGTAACTTCATCGTATGCAACTTTATTTTTAAGAAAATCGAGAATTTGATGTATTAAAGGAATTGCTATGTGAAAAGAATTGAAAGAAAGATGTTGTGTTTTCGTGCGACCGCTTCGCAATTATATCCTGCGAGCGGAATGATTATTTCCCCTACTCTCATGGGAGCGGGCCTTATGCCACGACAGGTATTGATAGATGCATCTATGGTTCCCATCGTTCGACCCTTCGGCAGTGCACAATTATTATTATTATGTTGGCTCAGACCGGATGTCCTTATTCCACTATGCGCTTGCTATTGGCCTGATGTTGTTTATGACTGTTGAGCGGTGAATTATCCTGGAGGATCAAACTGAAAACTTGTAAATTTATGCTTCACTACATATTTGGATTTTACTAGTATTCGATATTTATTTTCTTACTATCCATGCTTACTTGTTGTCCCTTTTAAATTATCACATAAATACTCTGTTTAGACCCTAGTAAGTGTCAAGCCAACCTATAGTCACTACTTCTTCGAGGTTAGACGGGATACTTACTGGGTACATATTGTTTATGTACTCATGCTACGCTCTATACTTAATTGTACAGGTTCTGAGGCAGGTGCATCTGGGTTCCAGTTCGGAGCTCGGTCCTGAGTTTTACTGGTCGAGGCTTCACGGTGAGCTGCTCTCCTTGGCGATTCCCAGCAGCACTTTTGAGCTATCCTTTTGTTATTTCTGTCTATACTTACTCAGACAGTAGGACATACTTTCATTCTTTTGGGTATTATTCTACTAGATGCCTGTAGACTTGTGACACTAGTTCCTGGAACGCACACACTAGTAGACTTTATTTTTGGGATGTAATCGTTAATTATGACTTCATAATTATTTATTTTGCATAAGATCTGCCTAAATTATCTGTTTCTACTTAATCTCTCAAAACTAAGTTAAGCAAGTGTTGAAAAATGTTTCGGTAAACTACCTGAAATCACTAGTAAATAATGGTTGGCTTGCCTGACGGCAGTGTTGGGCGCCATCGCGACCTGAGTTAGGAATTGGGTCGTGACAACATGGTATCAGAGCTCTAGGTTCACGTAGGTCTCACGAGTTACGGGCAAACCCAATAGAGTCTTCCGGATCGGTACGGAGACGTCTGTATTTATCTTCAGGGGGATATAGGGTGTTAGGAAATCTCTCTTTATTCATTTTCTATCGTGCATTTGATGATATACTATATCTCACTCTTCTATTCTCTCACATATGGTGAGGACACGAGCAACTGATGTTCCGAACCCGGGAGAGGCTGCTACCCCCGTCATCCGAGGCTGGGGGAGGGCATCGACCTGAAGTAGGGGATGAGGGCGTCCCAGAACTATACCGGTCGCACCCCCAGCGGATCCAGTAGAGGATCCCATCACTGAGGAGCAGGGTGAGGTGCCCGCAGCAGATCTTGCCCCTTTGGATTTTACGACAGCGCTAGGATTCCAGGAGGTCATGGGCCGTATGATGTGGTTTATGGACACCATAACTCAGGCTGGTTTATTTCCAGCAGATCCGGCCACATCTCAGGCGAGAAGGGGAGCGCAGACCCCTATTGCACAGGCCGATGGTCATGCAGCAACAGTATATCAGACCCTGGGTACACTGCCCGTGGGCGGGGTTCATCCAGTAGCAACAGCAGCACCTGAGCCCAGACAAACTGCGGACGGTGATCCGCATAAGTTATTAGACAGATGGACCAGATTGCACCCTCCTGTCTACGGAGGTGATCGTCATGAGGACGCACAAGACTTTATTGATAGGTGCATGGACAGACTGCACAACATGAGGATATTGGAGTCTCATGGAGTTGACTTTACTACTTTTCAGCTAGAGGGCAGGGCCCGCAGATGGTGGCAGTCCTATATTCTTGACAGACCGGCAGATTCCCCTCCCATCACTTGGGTGCAGTTCACTCAGTTATTTATGGATATATATATATATATATTCCACCATCTGAGAGGGAAGAGCTGCGGTATCAGTTTGAGTAGTTGGAGCAGAGACAGATATCGGTGACTGACTACGAAGCTAGGTTTTCTGAGCTATCTCGTCACGCACTCATGATACTTCCTACTGATGTATAGAGAGAGCGGAGATTTGTAGCTGGGTTGTATCCAGGTATTAGGGCCAACATGGCCCGAGAGGTGGAGATGGGGACTCCTTATCATCTTGTGGTAGAGATTGCTCGCAGGATCGAGGGTTATTAGTCAAGGAGCAGAGAGCAGGGTCAGTAGGATAAAAAGGTCAGATTTTCCAGGGATTTCATAGGTGCTCCAGCTAGGGGCAGAGGTTAGTTTGGTAGGGGCCAGCCCAGTAGGCCCCCATATTCATCACCACCACCACCTCCACGAGGTGTCCCAATGAGGCCTTATTTCAGCGCCATGCCGGAGAGTTCTTACCGCCCGCCAGCTATTCAGGGTTCCTCCGACAGGTATTCTGGTCATCAGGGGTCTACCAGTTCTTATTTCAGTGCTATGCTAGAGAGTTCCTACCATCTTCCCGCTATTCAGGGTTCTTCTTCAGGGCAGTTGGCCATGGTGCTGGGAGGTTGTTATGAGTGTGGGGATCCTGTCACATGAAGAGGCATTGTCCCAGGCTGAGGTCAACATCAGCGGTTCGGCCACCCAAAGGTAGAGGGCAAGTTGGTAGGGGTCGTCCTAGAGGTGGAGTCTAGGCAAGGGGAGCTCAGTCAGCTCCTGTTTATTCCGGTGGAGGTCAGTCGTCTGGCGCTCCATCCAGATTCTATGCTATTCCGACCAGATCAGATGCAGTGATCACATGTATTATTTCAGTATGCGGTAGAGATGCATCGGTATTATTCGATCCAGGGTCTACTTATTCATATGTATCAGCCTTATTTGCTCATTCTCTGGATATTCCTCGTGAGTCCTTGGGTACTCCTATTTATGTGTCCACTCCTGTGGGCGATTCTGTGGTTGTGGACCGGATTTATCGGTCCTGTGTGGTTACATTATGTGGGTTCGAGACCAGAACAGGCCTCCTGTTGCTTGATATGGTTGATTTTGAGGTTATCCTGGGCATGGATTGGCTGTCTCCCTATCATGCCATTCTAGATTGCCATGCCAAGACTGTTACTCTAGCCATGCCCGAGTTGCCGAGATTGGAGAGGAGAGGTTCCTTAGTTAGTGCCGTTAGTCGGGTCATTTATTTCATGAAGGCTCGACATATGGTCGAGAAGGGGTGTTTGGTTTATCTTGCGTATGTGCGGGACACCACCACCGAGTCTCCAACGATTGATTCAGTGCCAGTAGTTCGACAGTATGATGATGTATTCCCTTCAGACCTCCCAGGTATGCCACCGGATCGTGACATTGATTTTTGCATTGACTTAGCTCCAGGAACCCAGCCCATATCTATTCCCCCATACCGTATGGCTCTGAAGTAATTGAAGGAACAACTTGAGGAATTTCTAGCTAAGGGGTTTATCCGACCGAGCGTATTGCCTTGGGGTGCTCTAGGGTTATTTGTGAAGAAGAAGGATGGGACTATGCGGATGTGTATTGACTACCGCCAATTGAACAAGGTAACCATCAAGAACAAGTACCCGTTGCCGCGTATTGATGATTTGTTTGACCAGTTGCAGGGTGCTCGAGTGTTTTCTAAGATTGACTTGAGATCGGGGTACCATCAGCTGAAGATTCGGGACTCAGATGTTTCGAAGACTGCCTTTTGTACGAGATATGGTCATTACGAGTTCCCGGTGATGTCCTTTGGCTTGACTAATGCCCCAGCAGCATTTATGGACTTGATGAAATGAGTGTTCAGGCCCTATAAATTCTTTTGTCATCGTCTTCATTGATGACATTCTGATTTACTCACGTAGCCTGGGGGAGCACGAGCAACATCTTAGAGTTGTGCTCCAGACCTTGTGAGAACAAAAGTTGTACGCTAAGTTCTCCAAGTGTGATTTTTGGTTGGATTCTATGGAATTCTTGGGACATGTGGTATCCGGAGAGGGTATCAAGGTGGATCCTAAGAAGATTGAGGTAGTTTAGAGTTGGCCACGCCCTACTTCAGCTACAAAGATCAGGAGCTTCTTGGGTCTGGCAGGTTATTAGCGCCGATTTGTGGAGGGTTTTTCATCAATTGCAGCCCTTCTGACTAGATTGACCCAGAAGAATGCCCCATTTCGATGGTCCGACGAGTGTGAGGCGAGCTTTCAGAAGCTCAAGACAGCATTGACCTCAACACTAGTTCTAGTGTTGCCTTCCGATTCTGGGATGTATATGGTTTATTGTGATGCTTCACGCGTTGGTTTAGGTTGTGTGTTGATGCATGAGGGGCGAGTTATTGCATATGCTTCACACCACCTGAAGGTTCATGACAAAAATTACCTTGTGCACGACTTGGAGTTGGCGGCGATTATTTATCCTCTTAAGATTTGGAGACACTACTTGTATGGGGTGCCTTGTGAGGTTTATACAGATCACCGCAGTCTGCAGCACTTGTTCAATCAGAGGGATCTTAATTTGAGGCAGCACAGGTGGCTTGAGTTGCTGAAGGATTATGACATCACCATTATTTATCATCCAGGCAAGGCGAACATGGTAGCGGATGCCTTAAGCAGGAAGGCGGAGAGTATGAGTAGTTTGGATTTCATTTCAGCAGAGGAGAGACCTCTAGCTTTGGACATTCAGTCCTTGGCTAATCATCTGGTGAGGTTGGATATTTCTAAGCCCAGCTGGATTCTTGCATGTGTGATGGCTCAGTCTTCATTATTAGGGGAGATCAAGACTCGGCAGTATGATGATCCGCACTTGGTGGCTCTCCGGGAGACAGTGGTTCAGGGTGATGCCAATGAGGTTTCTATTGGCTAGATGTCTAAATTGCTAGCAGGTTAAATATAAGCACCAGAGGCCAGGAGTCCTACTTCAGCAAATGCCTATACCCGAATGGAAATGGGAGCGCATCGCTATGGACTTCATAGTTGAGTTGCCTCGGACTTTGCGGAAGGTTGATGCGGTTTGGGTCATTGTGGACAGGTTGACCAAGTCGGCATATTTCATTCCAGTAGCTACTACTTATACTTCTAAGAGGTTGGCCCAGATCTACATTCGGGAGATAGTTCGGTTTCACGGTGTGCCTGTGTCCATTATATCATATCGAGGTCCTCAAGTCACCTCGCAAATCTGGAGATCCGTACAGAGTGAGTTAGGCACCAGGGTAGAGCTCAGCACATCATTCCACCCTCAGACCGACGGGCAGTCGGAGCGAACAGTACAGATATTAGAGGATATGCTCAGAGCATGTGTGATTGACTTTAGAGGACAGTGGTACCAGTTCTTGCCTTTGGCTGAGTTTGCTTATAATAATAGTTATCAGTTCAGCATTGAGATGGATCCATTTGAGGCCTTGTATGGTCGGCGATGTCGATCTCCCATCGGGTGGTTTGAGCCTGGCGAGGCTAAGCTGTATGGAACCGATCTGGTGAAGGATTCTTTGGAGAAGGTGAAGTTGATTCAGGAGAGACTTCGCACAGCTCAGTCCAGGAAGAAGAGTTATGCAGATCAGAAGGTGTCTGATGTATCATTTATGGAGGGCGAGAAGGTTCTGTTGAAGGTCTCGCCGATGAAGGGTATTATGAGGTTTGGGAAGAAGGGAAAGTTGAGCCCGAGGTTTATAGGCCCATTTGAGGTGTTGAGACGAGTTGGGGTTGCTTATGAGCTTGCTTTACCTCCCAGTTTATCAAGGGTTCATCCGGTCTTTCATGTGTCCATGCTCCGGAGGTATCACGCCGACTCCTCTCATGTGGTAGATTTCAGTACCATTCATCTAGATGAGAGGTTGGGTTATGAGGAGGAGCCAGTCGCTATCATTGACAGGCAGGATCTCTAGTTGAGGTCCAAGAGGGTTTCCGCCGTAAAGGTCCAGTGGAGGGTCCAACCAGTCGAGGAGGCGACTTGGGAGTCCGAGGAGGACATGCGGAGCAGATATCTACACTTATTCAGCACTCCGGGTATAATTCTAGACCCATTCGAGGACGAACATTATTTTAAGAGGTACAGAATGTAATGACCCGACCGGTCGTTTTGTGTTCTAGGACCCCGTGCCCCTAAATGAGACATCATGTAGTTGCTTTAACTGATTTATGACTTGCGGGGACGGGTGGTTCGAGGTTTGCAGGAGTTTGGAGTGGTATAGGAACACTTAGTTCCTTAAGGATGGCCTTAAGGGCCAAGTTTGACTTCGGTCAATATTTTTGGTAAACGACCTCAGAATCGAGATTCGAAGGTTCCAGTAGGATCGTATGATGATTTCGGGCTTGGGATTTGGAACGGGTTTTGGAAGACCCGCAGTGTTTCGGCGCCAAATAGTGAAATAAGAATTTCCTTAAGTTCTAATTGAGGTTTGTAACATGTTTTTGTGTTATCGAGGTCCAAACGAAATTCCGAGATCGGGAATAGTTCCGTTATGTAATTTATGACTTGCTCGCAAAATTTGGTGTCATTCCGAGTAGTATAGGTAGGTTCGGCGTGTTGGAAGCGAATTCTAGAATTTGAAGTTCAAAGTTTGATTCAATTTGGTTTTGGGGTCGGATTCCTAGTTTCGTTGTTATTTTTCGCGTTCCAAGAATTCGAGCGAGTTCGTATCATGAATACGGACTTGTCAATGCCTTTGGACGGGGTCCCGAGGGGCTCGGGTGAGTTTCGGACCGCTCGGAGCTAAATGCCAAACACCTGATTTTCTCAGTCTGGTATCCTTCTATGCGTTCGCGAGTGTGCTCACGCGTTCGCATAAAAGGAGTTGGGCAGGGGTGAAATTACTCTATGCGTTCGCATAGGAGCACCGCAATCGCATAGGGTAAGTCAGTGGGCTGACTAACCATTACCCCCTGCATTCGCACCCCTCCCCACCGCGTTCGCGTAGGTCTATCCTAGCTAGGAAGCAGAACCGGTCAGCCTTTGCATCACGACGTCGAATCATCTTTCGATGAAACGACGGTATGATGCGAGGAAGCCCCATCCGCGTCAATGATACAGCGGGCCTCCGTGTTCGCATGACCCCATCCGCGTTTGAATAGAAGGGCTCTCAGAGGGGCCTGGGCCTTAGCCTTCGGGAACGCACTGCCCCAGGCGCGTTCGCATAGAAGGGGGCAGCTGGGCAGTGACATTTAAGTCGAGATTTAATCTCTTTTTTTTTGCCATTTTCTTCACTTTAGATGATTTTGCGAGCTTGCAAAGAGGATATTCGACCTAGATACTATAAGGTAATTAATTCCTACCATAACATGAGTTAAATACTTGAATCCTTAGGTAGATTAACACATTAAATTAGTAGAAATCATGGGAATAGAGTAAAACCTAGGGTTTTGATAAAAATGAGAATTTACCAAGAAATTGATTATGGAATCATACAAAGACCATATAATATTGATCCTTAGGCTATGGGTAAGTTTTTCCTCCGGAAATTTTTGGAATCCAAGCATGTGAGCCCGGGGGTGAATTTTGGGATTTTGCAATTTAGATTGAAATAATCATCTAAATAGGGAAATTTCATACTTTTGAGTATAAATTGATTTATTTATGCAATAGTTGACTAGTTTCGAGTCCTTGGACGACGGATTTGGAGTTTCGGGCGCGTTATTGACCCAGAAAGTAGGCTTGACATGAGGTAAGTCTCCTTTCTAACCTTGTAAGAGGGAATTTTCCCCCATAGGTGAATTAAATGATTATGTGTCATTGTTGTGGGGGACTACGTATGTACGAGGTGATGAGAGCCCGTGCGTAGTGACTATTATTGTTATGTCCGGGTAGTTAGGCCCACACCATGCCATGTGAATTCCATTAAATTGAGTTATATGCTTTGTAACTTCATCGTATGAAACTTTACTTTTAAGAAAATCGAGAATTTGATGTTTAAATGAATTGTTATGTGAAAATAATTGAAACAAAAGATGTTGTGTTTGCATGCAACCGCTTCGCAATTTATATCCCGTGAGCGGAATGATTCTTTCCCCTACTCTCATGGGAGCGAGCCGTACGCCACGACGGGTATTGATAGATGCATCTATGGTTCGCGTTGTTCGACCCTTCGGCAGTGCAAAATTATTATTAATATGTTGGCTCAGGCCGGATGTCCTTATTCCACTATGTGCATGATATTGGCCTGATGTTGTTTATGACTGTTGAGCAGTGAGTTATCCTGGAGGATCGAACTGAAAACTTGTAAATTTATACTTCACTACATATTTGGATTTTACTACGATTCGATATTTATTTTCTTACTATCTGTGCTTACTTGTTGTCCCTTTTAAATTATCACATAAATACTCTGTTTAGACCCTAGTAAGTGTCAAGTCGACCTCGCGTCACTACTTCTTTGAGGTTAGGCGGGATACTTACTAGGTACATATTGTTTATGTACTCATGCTATGCTCTGTACTTAATTGTACAGGTTCTGAGGCAGGTGCATCTGGGTTCCAGTCTGGAGCTCGTTCCTGAGTTTTACAGGTCGAGGCTTCATGGTGAGCTCCTCTCCTTGGTGATTCCCAACAACACTTTGGAGCTATCCTTTTGTTATTTCTGTCTATACTTACTCAGACAATAGGACAGACTTTCATTCTTTTGGCTATTATTCTACTAGATGCCTGTAGACTTGTGACACTAGTTCCTGGCACGCACACACTAGTAGACTTTATTTTTGGGATGTAATCATTAATTATGACTTCATGATTATTTGTTTTGCATAAGATTTGCCTAAGTTATCCGTTTCTACTTAATGTCTCAAACTAAGTTAAGCAAGTGTTGAAAAATGTTTCGGTAAACTACCTGAAATCACTAGTAAATAATGGTTGGCTTGCCTGACGGCGGTGTTGGGCGCCATCGCGACCTGAGTTAGGAATTGGGTCGTGACAGCCACCCCTTAGGATTTAAGTCATTTGTGCTAATTTTGTCATGTGAATGTTGTGTACTCAAGGTGACGAGTACGTGCTCGGGCTTATTTGTAGGAATTTGACCATTTAGGACCCATAGGTTCTTATGTTCATTAGATATGAAGGTGTCTTGTCATGTTAAATCCCTCATTTACTGAATTCACCCTTATGTGTATTATTTGGAATTAATTGCTTTATGTACTACCCTTATTGCCGATTAAACTCTTATGTGAGTTAACTGAAGTTATTGCCTTTTTTATTGCCATGATATCATTTCCGTAAATGTTTATCCTTAATTGAAGTTATTATTATCTTTTCTGTAATTGCTTATTCTTAATTGAATTTGTTGTATCTCTTCCTTAATTGCTCAACCTTAAATGAAGTTTTGTAAACCTTTTTCATTGTTGACTTATGCTTATTTGGAATTATCGATTCATGTTATCTCTCTTATCGTCAAATTTTACTTTTGTGGAATCAATGCTACACATTATCTCTAACTTTTTGAGCTATTCTTGGAGACCATTATTCCCTGTTGTGTTTTTCTTTGTGATCTCATTCTACCTTATCTTTGTTTTCTGAAGTTCCTGAGTTGATTTACCTGTCGTATCCTCGTGTTATTATTATTGTTGTTGTTGTATTCAGTGTTGTTGAGACAAGGGATATGTGTGTTGTGATATTAAAACTGTTGTGAGGAAATATTGTGGTATATGAGCACATATTGTGAAAGTCATTTTGCTGAG
This sequence comes from Nicotiana paniculata, assembly GCA_005239505.1. Lineage (NCBI taxonomy): Eukaryota > Viridiplantae > Streptophyta > Magnoliopsida > Solanales > Solanaceae > Nicotiana > Nicotiana paniculata. The sequence continues at coordinate 11,647 of ML356570.1, forward strand.
TTGTTATTTTTTGGCACACATGTTATTGTTGAGAGGATTGTTATGATGTTTGCATGAGGTTTCTGCCGTGCTGTTTTTATGATATTTGCACGAGGTTTCTGCCGTGCTATTGTTATGATGTTCGCACGAGATTCTGCTGTGTTGTTGTTATTATTGATACGCATGTGGTGGTATAAGTTCTGGGTGTTGAAACGCATGTGGTGAAATAAGGTGGGCTTGATACGCGTGGCTAGTAGAGAAATTACTAGAAGTCATGCAGTGTGATAAGGTGGGCTAAAACGTGGGAAGCTATTTCAGAAAAAAAATGATTTTCAAAATGGAACATAAAGGCTCCCGCGGTGATATAAGGAAAGATTGTGATTCATTTTATGATTTGAGACTAGGAAGCGGTACCTCGATAGTGACTCTTGTTGACATTTCCCCATTCTTTTGTACTTGTCATTTATTGTTGTTTTCCTTAGCATACTATTAATTGTGTTTCTCCGTGTTGCAGTATTGCTTAGTTATGTGTAGTTAATCTTGTGTAACCATTCGTTGTTTCAATTTCATTATTGTCTTTATTACACTGTATATTTTGTGGTGGTCATTTCTTATGTGTCATTCATTATCTCTACTCTTACTTGGTGACTTGAATTGTGGTAGAACACTTGCACAATCATGCATGTAAATAAATCACCCATATTGATCTAAGAAGATAAATTCTGATGTTTTGACCATTAACATGTACTCCCGTGTACTTGCCTTATGTGTGAGAATTATCCTGTTGGCACGTGAGTTTTCCGTGCAGTCCTGAGTCATGATTATTGTTGGAAAGTGAGTGGTCCGTGTGGATATAAGATATTGTCACTCCCTTGGCATGTAAGTTGTCCGTGCTGTTATGAATAGTAATATGGGCACAAGATGCAGAGTGATCAGGGTTCACGAATTGGGACCCATGATTTATGATTTTGAGGTTTGGTACCTCGTGGAAATTCTTGGGTAAACTTGGTGTGAAAGCGGTTGTTCCTATTGAGTTTTCGCTTGTTTCCTTTATTTGGTTTCACCGGATTTAAACTGTGTTCCGCTCACTCTACCGTGTTATTACCTGTTTGTTCCCTGTTGTTAATTTTTGCTTTTAGCTTCCTATTACAAGTATTGAATTATTATTTTCATGGTGCCGAGCTTTATAGAGACATTGCTCCCTGTTAGTTCTACATTTATACTTGTCCAAGTGCTTAGTTTAGTAGGTGTCTTGAATGTTGATGTTTTGCTTAAAGTATATATATTTGTGTGTATATCGCCTCATATTTTACTTTTGTTTCGTGGATTTAGGATGTGAAATGTATCGATTTATATTAGTTTGAGGTGTTTTTATGTGTAGGAATGATCCGGGAGCAATCGGCGGTGAAATGTGCAAAAGTAGAGTCAAACAGACGAAAATAGGAAAGTTAGGCAGTGTAGCGCCACAGGCACCGCCCTGAGCTACCTCTGGCGCTAGAAACAGTATACTCTAAATGACCAGTGCCATTGAGGGCGCCTGGCATTGAGCAGGGCGCCAGTGGCGTGTATCTTATCCAAATTCGCCCGGGACACGGTTATTTCAGACCTAGACCTACCCAACATGTATAAAAGCAAGAATAAACTTAATTTTGAGGGGGTGACACCCCTTTTGATGGAGAATACACACGTGAAACATTCGAAAGCGAGGAGATCTCAGTTTTCTTCATATTTTTCTAGTATTTTCAATTATTCAACACTTATGCATTTGTTTGCTATTATCATGAGTGGATAAAAACCCATTGTTATGGGGTTGTGATTTAGCCATGAATATTGTTGATTAACGTTAGCTTAACCTTGATTACAATTCACTAATATATGGTTGTTTCATCAATTTTGTGATTAATTACTTAATTGTCTGGCCAACAGTTAGGTTCTATTTACCATCTATGTTATGCTTGGGAAAGCCGTATATAGATTAGAGAAGAATTGAAGAGATCGCGATCTTAACTTTTAGGGGGGGGGGGGGGATTTTAGTTAGGATAGGAATATACCTAGTCACCGTGCTTAATTAGATATCGTAATATTAATGCGTTCTTAATAGATTGATTTCATAGGAATATAGGCGTTAATCTATTTTGAATAGGCGAGTAGTACTTTGGGAGAAGGCTATGAGAGTAATTATCGATTAGTTAGCAACCATGAGTGAATTGTATGAAAGGTAGAGTTAACTAGAACACAATATGAATGGTGAATAGATCACAATCCTGGAATATTTGTCTCTACTGAATACACAAAAGTCATGTAACGACCCGACCGGTCGTTTTGCTTCCTAGAACCATGTACCCCTAAATAAGACTCCCATATTTTCTTTTATTGATTTATGACTTGTAGGGATGGTTGGTTCGGGATTTCGAAGAATTTGGGTTGAAATTGGAACACTTAGTTCCTTAAGGTTGGCCTAAAATACTAAGTTTGACTTTGGTCAATATTTTGAGTAAACGACCTCGAAATCAGGATTTTAAGGTCCCAATAGGTTCGTATGATGATTTCGGACTTGGGCGTATGTTCGAAACGGGGTTTGGATGACCCGAGAGCATTTAGGCGCCAAATAGTGAAATAAGATTCTTGAAGTTCTATAATTGAGGTTTGGAATGTGTTTTGATGATATCGAGGTCCAAACGGAATTTCGAGATCGGGAATAGTTCTGTAATGTCATTTATGACTTGCACGCAAAATTTGGTATCATTCCGAGTAGTATAAGTACGTTTCGGCGTGTTGGGAGTAGATTTAAGAACTCAAAGTTCATAAGTTTGATTTGATTGGTTTTAGGGTGTGATTCTTAGATTTGATGTTTTTTCGGGTTTTCCGAATGTTCGATCAAGTCCATTTTATGATTTAGAACTTGTTGGTATGTTTGGACGGGGCCCTGGGGGGCCCGGATAACATTCAGACGTCGCGCGAAGCGAGTCCAAGCTCAAAATGAGTTGTTGGTGCACCAGTTCTGGTGCGACCGCACCTTCGGTTGGCCATACGCAGGTGCGAGACCGCAGAAGCTGTCAATACCTCGTAGGTGCGGCCCAAGGGGAGGAGCCTAGGAACCCCAGATGCGGCTCCTCTTCCGCAGAAGCGGCCCCCAGACCGCAGATGCGACCCCCAGTCAGCCCGGCCATTTTCGCAGGTGCGGACCCTTCCTCGCAGAAGCGGACTGCAAATGTGGTCCCCTAACCGCAGGTGCGGAAACCCCTAAAGTCAGTGCCTTCATTTAATACGGGAAATGTGTCATTCATTTCTTAGGCGATTTGGGAGCTTTCAAAGAGGGGATTTCGGCCAAGCATTGTGAGTTTGGGATTGTGCGGCTTCGGTTTGAGGGCTTGGGAGCATTCTTGAGTTGGAAGTAGGATCGAAATGAGGTAAGTCTCCTTTCTAACCATGTAAGAGGGAATTGTCCCCATAGGTGAAGTAATTAACTTTGTGCTACAAATTGCGGGGGACTACGTACGCACGAGGTGACGAGGGTCCGTACGTGGTGACTATTCTTGTTATGTCCGGGTAGTTTAGGTTTACACCATGCTTTGTGAATACTGTTTATTTATGTCATGCATTGTATTGGTTGGAATTTATTCAAGGTCTTAAGAATTTGAAAGCTTCAAGTAACTTATTATCTTAAAAGAAATTGAGGAAAAATATATTATGTTTATGTGTTACCACTTCGCAATTATATTCCGCGAGCGAGTGATTCCTTCCAATACTCTCATGGGAGTGACGTTCGCCTCGGCAGGTTAATAGATGCATCTATGGTTCGCGTTGTTCGACCTTTCGGCAGTGCACATTTATTATCTTGTTGGATCGGGACGTACGTCCTCGGCATTATATACGCATGCTATCTGCTTGGCACTTTCTCGTGATTTTTAGACTGTTTAAATGCTTTGGGATATAAATTGTCAATCGAAATGATAGAAATTGAAACATGAATTCCATTGTGGAAAGACTTGTCATTTTTTTCATTATTTTCCATTTATCCTTGTTATTCATGCTTAGCCTTATATTTAAATAAATTGTTTGGCCCTAGTAAGTGTCAAGTCGACCCCTCATCACTACTTCTTCAAGATTAGACTGGATACTTACTGGGTACATAATGTTTATGTACTCATGCTAGGCTTCTGTACTTAATTGTACAGGTTCTGAGGCAGGTGCATCTGGTTACCAGTCTAGAGCGCGTTTTTGATATAGAGGCAGATATTCCACGGTAAGCTGCTTATCCTGATGTCGTTCGGCAGCGCGTTGGAGTCTTTTATTTTGCTTATTCTTTCTATCCTATTTCAGATAGTAGAGTAGATGTATCCTTTTGTTTATTCTACTAGATGCCCATATACTTGTGACACTGGTTCCGGGCACACACATTGGTGGACTATTCTTTTGGGGATGCACTTATTTAAATTTGACTTTGATCTTTGCAATCTAATTTGCCTTTGTCATTTACTATTTTCAAATGCTTAGTTATTTAAGTTAGGATATTCTTTGATAGGTTTTTATTAAATAAATGGGACTCACTACATGAATGTGTTGGCTTGCCTAACATCGGTGTTGGGCGCCATCGTGACCTAGAGTAGAATTTGGGTTGTGACAAATCAACTTGTTACTTGATAATTTAGTTAATACTTAACATTATAGTTTAGTATAATCATATTCTTGGACTTGATTTTGGTTTGACTGAATAACAATTTTAGTAAATTTAGTGAGTAGTTGATACAAGTCTTTGTGGGTTCGACACTCGACTTATCATTTTATTACTTGTACGATCACGTATACTTGTGTGTGTGTTTGGGAGCAACAAATGTCCATCATCACTACTCCCGAGGTTAGTCTTGATACTTACTTGGTATCTCTATGGTGTACTCATACTATGCTTCTACAATTTTTTGTGCAGATCTCAGATGCCTCGGCTATTGTTGAATTATTATTGTCATCATTACTATTTTTATAGAGACAAAAACTTGTTGCAGTCGAACGCACACGCGAGTATACGCGGTCGTCAAGTAATAAAGTGATAAAATAGAGTGTCAAACCCACGAGGACTTATGATTAATTATTAACTAAATTAGACTATCCTAATTATCGAAACAAGAATTAAACCTAGAAATATTCGATTCTAAACTAATCAAAATAAAGGAAAATAAATAGTGCACTCTGAACAAAAGGATAGCAGATTTTTATGTTATCAATGCATGAAAACGATCTAGAGTTATGGGCTATCTAACAATCATATTGTACTCTTTAATTGAATTGACTAATTAATTTATCTGGTTTATTGGTTGACAGGGTTAATATTGCTCATAAGAATCTATCGAGTTTTTACTCGCCTATTCAAGCTAACCTAACGCCTATATGTCTATGGAATTAGAACTAACAAGAAGACATTTATAATTCCTGTAAATCAACCAAGCAAGGCAATTAGGTATATGTCTATCCTAACCGCGGATCCATTCCTTGATGCCCAGTTTCAAGAACATGCTCTACTCAATCCTATATGCAATCTAGAGTTCCCACTTTCGAGTTCAACTCTAGATTCATAGATAGTATTCAATTGGTGATCAAGCAATCAAATAATTAAGCCCAAGATTGAATAAATAAATCAATACGATAAATCAAGAAATCAAAATCAATATTCGAATAACAATAGTCATGAAAGAACCATAACTCTAGAACGTGAAGTTTTAGCTCCACATAGACATGGTAGCAAAACAACAAATCATACAAAGAAACATAAGAATTACTAAGTTTGGTGGAAGAAAATATGAAACCCGACCTCCACGGCGGCTCTGTGATTGTGTTTTCCTCTCAAAAACATCCTCTCTCTCTCTCTCAAAATAAGTTTAGTTTGGCTTTTATATGAGTTGGGGGCGTCTAAGGGTCGAAATAACCGAGTCCTAGTCGAAAAAGACAAATTTCCTGTCTTGAACATCCAGGGCAGCGTGGGGCGCTGGCCCTAGCGCTCAAAAAATCTAGCTGCTGTAAACTGCGCCACAGCCAGCGCCCCATACTGGCTGTGACCCTTAAATTTCACTTTTTGCCTTTTTATCCTGATTTTGCTCCAATTCGCGCCCTTTCGTCCCAAATTGCATCCGAATGGTTCATACACATAAAAATACCACAAATTAGCATAGAATGATTCCTGTTGTAAACTACACCACAACAAGCGCCCCATGCTGGCTGTGGCCCTCAAATTTCACTTTTTACCTTTTTGTCCCAATTTCGCTCCAATTCGCGCCCTTTCGTCCCAAATTGCATCCAAATTATTCCTACACATAGAAATACCATAAATTGGCACAAATCATTATATTATACATCTCAAATCTTCGAGACATGATCATAATGCGAGGTAATATACATAAAATATGCATACTTTAAGCCAAACATCAAAGTTCTACATTTATAGTTGTTCAAGTGTTTAGTCCAGTGGGTGTCTTGACTGTCCCTCGTCACTACTCCCCCGAGGTTAGACTTGATACTTACTGGGTACCGTTATGATGTACTCATACTACGCTTCTGCACATTTTTGTGCAGATCTCAGATGCCTCAGTTATTGTTGATTATTAGCTAGCTGGTCGAGCATTACTTGTTCAGGTGTTTAGTCCACTTTAGCCACGATACAAGCTTTTACACGCTTTCGATCATGTACTTTACACATAGAAATGAAAGAAAGTTTCGCCTTGCTACTACACATTTCTTCCCCCTAAATTCCGGATCGTAAGAACCTATGGGCTACCCCTATTCGGGGACTATCAAGCTCAAGGGCTACCCCTATTCGGAGACTATCGAGCCCAAGGTCTACCCCCGCTCGGGGACAGTCGTCCGAAAAAAGTTCGGACAATCCGGGCTACGAAATCCCGGAGGCACTAAACCTATTAGGCGTTGCCTAAATGCAAAAGGTTATGGTCACCCTAAAAAAGGCTCGGAGATGTCCGAAGCTCGTAATCAAATAAGGCCTTTATAAATAATTCGAAACCTGTTGAAAGGTTACCCTCGGAAAAAGAATCGTCTAAAATCACATAAGTATCTTTAAAAAACTTCCGGTCACACCGAATTTTCAAAGCCTCGAGCAAACAAACTTGTATCGAAGCCAGGCTCCGTCCGGGCCCTTTAAAGATCGTACGCCCTATAACTACAATCAATTTTATGCTAAGTCATTAGAAACATTGAAAGAATAAAAATTGTGAAGAGGTACTGAAAAAGTGAAGACTTGAAATTTCTAGAAAGGGAAATTTCTATATATATTCCGGAATAAACTTACAAAGGCCCAATTAAAAAAACCTCAAAATAAACCAAAAAAATGTACATAAGACAAAAAAAAAGTAGTAAGGCATCTACGCTTATTCTTCACCAGGGCCCGACACTTTGCCAGAACCATCGGAAACATCGTACCCCTCCGAACCCTCGAAACCATCAGAGCCTTCGGCACCTTCAGGCTCGAAAGGCTTCTTTGCCTCGACCTCAGATTTTTTTACTTCTTCTATCTTAGCTGAAAGGTCAAAACCTCGAACATAGATCTCCTCAAGGGTCTCTCTACGGGATGGCCACTTCATATATTTTGCCTTTTCCTTCAGGAGGACTTTGGCTGCCTCCACATCGGCCTTGTATTAGGCCACCATTTCATCGACATCGGCGGAGGTTATAGCCTACTTGGACTTCACTGCCTCGTATTCTCTATCAAGGAGATCCCTCTCTGTGACAGCCAAGCTCCTATGCTCGAAGATCGTCGTTCAGCTGAGACCACTTGTCAGCTTTCTCTTTCGCCACCCGGAGTTGGACCTCTACCGATGCCAACTTTGCCTCGGTGGTTTCCTTCCCGAAGCCAGAAGGTTCATTCTGCTTTTCCACCCATCGACCATGTCTTGGACCTCGTTCATCTCGGCTCGAAATTGGTCAATCAAGTCGATCATTTGTTGAACCTGCAAGGTTGTGTTATTAGTCACCACGACTAGCTCATCATTTTTAACTTCAAAAACCATTACCTTTTCAACTATGTAGACATGTTCCCGCCTCATGATCGAAGCCTCCTTTGAGCCCTGTCCAGATCGGCTTGAAGATCCTTCATGGCCCCGTCTTGATGCTCACTAAGGAGATTTAACATATCCTTTTTTCAGGCCTGCTCCTTGAGGTTGAACTCGAGGTGGCTGATTTCCAAGAGATACCGAAGGAAGATCTCACGGTGAAGCACTGAAGCCTGTAAAGAAAGGAACTAAGTAAGAAACATAAAAGGGAAACTTTAAGTGGTTCATAAGGGGATTTTGAAGGTTTTAAAATCTTACCTGGTTCAATGCATGTTGTGCCACATTGAAGAGACTCGAAGTTCCCACCTCATTCATCTTTTTCTAGTCCTCATCGGTTACCAAGCATCGTAGGTATCTGGCTACGCCCACCAGGGCGGATAGGACCCGGGCATCCTTCGGGACTGTGATAACAACTGTCCTATTGTGCTCGGGGTCTGCGCTCGGGGCAGGGAACTGCTTCACCAATCTTGGGCTCATGCTTGGCCCGTCAGCTCCCAAAGGAACATCCTTATTTTGTTTCTCCAGGTGGTCCAGCACGGAAAAATCTTCCAATATAGACGTATCCATGCCTTCGAAGAAGGAGTGGAGAGGGTCTTCTGCACCTTCTTCCCCTTCACTTGATTTTTCTTTACCCGCTTGGGCCTCTTCAAGAAGGATTCGGTGTAGGAGGGAATCTCCATGATGTCTATCACATCAGTCGCCTCTTTCAGTACAGAGAGGCTTCTAGGGAGGTCTCAGCCCCCGTCTCCATCCCGACCTCTCGAGTCGGAGGAAGGTCAGCCTCATGGCTCTTCCCTGCGGCTACCGCCTGCTCCCCGGCAAGGGTCAATCCATGCACAACAAATATATCATCTTCTTCGGGCTCATCCCTGAGCTGGTAAAGCAAATCGGAGTCCAGTACTCGGTATTCTTCTTGGGCTTGCGAGGCCGAGTGGCCGACCTCATTTTTATCTTCAACTCGGACCCCACTGAGCCTGAGGCTTTTCTTTTCCTCTTCTTCTTTTCCTCCGCGGCATCCTTGAGCTGTCCCGTACCTGAGGGGTCAATGGATAGGGACACATCCTCGACCCCTTCCAGCGGCCTTAGTTCTGCGGTCTTAGGTAAACCTGCGAAGGAAAGAGAAAGGGTCATTGTTATGTATATTTGGGGAATAATATTAACTATTCTAAGAAGAGCCTTTCCATGGAAGGGGCCTCTCATCGGCCCTTCGAAAGCTTGCACCATGAGCGCTAAAAATACGACATCTGCTTGCAGATGCCTTTGATCTACTCCTTGAGATGGGGGACCGCATTGGGAACCTGAGCAACAGTTGCACGATCACAAATACTAACAGTGAGAAGGGGAACAAAGAAAACCCGACACTTAAGGAAAGAGTACACGTACGAGATGCATTCCACTTGTAGGGGAATGACAGAAACCTGGGAAGGATTAAATCTTCCGTTTTCACTCGAACGAAGTGCCCTTGCCAGCCCTGGGCTCGATCCTCATCAATGCTCGAAAAGGGGGCCTTGCTGTCCTGACGAGTGAGCTTGATTAGTCCCTCTCGGAAGATTCGGGGACTATATATACGAAGAAGGTGGTCGAGGGTAAACCGAGGAGACTCGGTGTTGTTTGCAAAGTAACGGAGAGGATCATGATCCTCCAAAGAGACTGGTGGATTTTCCCAAATCACACCTCGTATCTCTTGTAGAATTCCAAAACAACTAAGTCCACCGGGCCCAATGTGAAGGATAAGTGTAAACACTCAAATACCCCTCCACATGAGTGGGGATATCGTCCTTAGGCCCGGAGACTACCACATCCTTACCTCCCCAGTTACAGTCCTCTCAGATAATGAGAAGGGCATCTTCGGTGAAAAAGCATATATATCTCGATGCCCCTTCACCTCGGTCTTGTTTGGATGAGGCCTTCTCGACTTTGAAGTCATCTAAGACTGAACAACCCCCAGGAATAAAACTTTTCATGGGGGCTCTGGCGCCGCTTCGGCAGCAACCACTTCGGGAGCGGCCACCTCAGGAGAAGCCATCTTGAGAACAATCACTTCGAGGATGGTCGCGTCGGTGCTTGTGACCAGGTGAGAAGATGAAGAGGCAGCCTGCTAAGGAACTGATTTGGAAGTCCTGACTGTCGTAAATCTGGAAAATATGTGAAGATTTGGAAAGAGTTTATGAAGATTTGAAGTTTGTGAATGAATATATGAGGTTCTAGGTTGAAAATCCAAGAAAATGTATGAAGGTTTGAAAGTACGATGAAGATTTGGGTAGAAAATTATAAAGATTTGAAGGTTAAAGGTAAAAAAATGAAGAGTTGGAAACTGCTAGGAAATTCGAAGATAAGAGCTAAGATCGAAAAATGGAAAAGGTACAAAAGGTTGAAGCTTTTATAGGAGAAAACACAATCATTACGCGACGCTTCACATTCGGAGGCGACCAACCGATGGTTGACATGTGTACGGAGTCAGAACGACGTGACTGATGGGGCGTTTCGGCTCCTTCGTCATTTTGGTTGTAGCATACGAAGGAAGGGACCGGGGAACATCTATCGTTCCCCATCGTTTTGGCAAACCTACTCTCTAGGAAATGAGGGGACTATCTGTATACGGGTAAAATCGAGGGTAACATGTACTCCGATTTCCCGGTGGGTCAAACGAAGCGGCATGATTGCATGGGATCAGAATCGACGACAGGGTACATATTACCCTCGATTTTACCCGTATACAGATAAACCCCAGAAAGCACTACGAACGGTTGAACATGACTAACAGAAAGCCGTGATATCCGCACCCAACCGAGTATCACGATGCGAATCTCGCCCGACATCAGTAGCATATCAGTAATTGACGAGAAAGGAGGATTTTTTTAACCTTTTTTAGAATTGTACTAGGGGTGAAATTCTCTTACTATATAAAAAGGGAATTTTTTTCATTCTAACACGCATATCAAAGCAATACAAACGTGTTTCTCTGCTTTTTAGTTACTGAGAATTCCTTATTGTTCTTCATACATATTTGGCTCCGAATCGAGGGTTTGGTAGAGGGCAGAATTATTGTTAAGTTTAAACCCGAGCTCGGACTTAATGTCTCAGTTGGTTTGATTTATTTTATCTTTAATTGTTTATCTAACTTTCTTAATTACTTGTGTCGAATCAATCCACATATCCTTAAAACTGTACAAATTTAATTGTTATCCCTTTTAAGGGTAAATAACCTTGTAATTCTATCATCGGTGTTCGTGGTTTTATCAACGTTAATTGACAACTCATCACCACAAATGAAATGAGTGTTTATCCAAACATATAATCATCTCTTCTTAAACATTATCTATGTCCCTCTAATATTCCATTTATATTTTATATATGTGGTATTTAGCTGGTTATCAAATTTGGATTGTATATGAATCATATACTCCATTTATAGAGAATATATAATGTTGATCACTTTTAATCTATTTCAAGGTCATTCTTCTACGATCTCAACATAACTTTACTATATATTCCTATTATACTTATATATATTATGTCCTTCCTAAATATTCTGATCTCTCCCCGTTAATATCGGACCAAATTTAGTAAATCATTAAACAAGAAAACAAGAGGCAAAATAACTTTATTGTTTCAGTATGAGGAGGAGATGCTGCATTACAAATAAAATTTACATAGGAGATAAAGAATAATACAGTTACAGTGTGAAGTGATATTCTGATTTTATTGTTGCATACAGCCTACAGGCTCTGTAATTTTAGTTCAAACTAATTTGCATCACGTGGAAGAATTGCCTTCTATTTAATTAGATACACATTCTTTGATCACCTTCTTATCTCATGCCTCAACTTCCCAACCAACTTTATATCAGCCCATATCTCTCCCCCTCATATATTTGCCAGAATTCATAATCTGCTTTTTGTAGTATTAATTATCTGTAGTTTTATTGGGAAATGGAGTAAGTAAAACATATTTATGTATTAACACGGTAGAGGTGATTGTCTGTTTAAGGATTGAATTGTCCCTTCTATTTCAAAAGAACAAAAGTAAAAAAACAGAAAGTATACATATAGGCATTTCCATTTAATTGTTTAAAATAGGATATTATAACCTTAGAAGCATATTATTTTCGGCTCGAAAGAGTCCTCAAAGTCTTTAAATTTATGGTTTCGGAATTCTTATTCTTTTAAGTTACTGGGTTTTAAATTAATAATTTATATATTTTTAATAAAAAATTGAAGACAAATATATGATTTGAATCAAAACTATTGAGTTTAGTCAAACCCGTAACAAGTACTGTGGCTTTGCCATTGGCCTTGTCACTGCTAATACTCAAAATAAGTGTATGGAGTATAATATATCTAGACTTAATAGATTCATTAATTAAAGATTCGAAGTACTATATTTATTATGCTTTTGAAATGACTGTGTGTTTAGTATTTAATAAAATAGTTTGTTAAAATAATTTGAACCGATTATGTAAAAGGCTAAATCCTGGCCGATTCGCCAGCTAATGCTAAATCCTGGATTTTGCAGCTATATATATCATCTTTCTCGCATGACATGAAGATTAACATAAAGTATATATGTTCACACTTCACACCCGTGTGTTATTATAACTTAATTACGTTTATTCTCCCCCTACTTCTAAAGTGTTTTAGTCATTTATTACCCTTCCGAATATTTTGTACACGTATCAATCCCTCTCTCAAAACTTTACGTATACCCAAGAACTTAATAAAACATCAAATTCTGCTCCTTTTTTCTTATTTTCTGGATACAGCTCCATTCCCATTCCCCCATTTTTTTTTCTCTTCAAATAAATATATTAGGGAGGGAGGGGGGAAGCGTCCAGGAAAAAAAAGAAGAAGCCCTAAATATAGTAGAGGAGATGGCGGACATACAAATTACTCAGCTCGAAAGTGCCGCCATCTTCAACAAAACTAATCTTCCTGTCACGCTCAAGGTAATTAATTATTCCATGTTAAATTTATGTCATCTACTGAATAATGGATTATTCGGATTTTCTGTTTGTAGTTATCGTTTCCTGAAAACTTGCATGCATGCATCAGTTTGAATCTTATATTCGATGAAATAAAGGTGTGATTGCGATTGTAGACTTAGAAATCGCATCGACATTCTTATTTGAACACATTCCTTTTGTGTGATTCGTTCTATTATTTTAAATTTGTTTAATTTCATCCTTATTTCCAAATTCATTCCCTTCACCATTTTGCTTGTTCTTGAATTTCTTTCGTTTTACTCCAATTCCATTTTTGTTTATTCTTTTACATACATTGTATCAATTTTATTTCCTTTTGCTCAATGCAGATAGTTTTTTTTTTAAATTTTTAATTCTTCGGTCACGCGGACTTCCACAAGAATTAAGGGGAATTAATTGTAATTACTTTCGTGGGGAAAGAAAGATCGTGCAAATCCTCTAGATGATATATGTGTGTGTGCGAGCGCGCTGGGGTTTTAATCATTAATCGTGAACAGACACTAAAAATTTGTTAAAGTATTTTATTTTAACATGAGTCACCTTAACATCAGAGGCAGATAGAGCCTAGTTTATTCGGTCGAACTGAATCCAGTATTTTGGGTGGGTTCAACAGTAAGAATTTAAAGGTTAAACCCATCAAGTTTAAATTTTTTGTTCTGATTCTGCTTATTATACTTAAATCCTGTGAATTATAAATTCCTGTTATTTGCTAAAGTGATTTGGGTGTTCAAAATGTGCAGTTTGAGAATGTTGTGTACAAGATTAAGCCTAAGAAAGAAGGGTTATTCAATAGTTCCTCTAAACCGGAAGAAGAGAAAATAATCTTGAAGGGGATAACGGGCATAGTTTTCCCTGGTGAAATGCTGGCCATGTTAGGCCCTTCCGGCAGTGGTAAAACAACTCTACTAACCGGATTAGGAGGCCGGTTGAGTGGCCGTCTTGCTGGCAGTATTACTTATAATGGAAAGCCCTTCACCAACACCATGAAGCGTTACACTGGATTTGTTACCCAAGATGACATTCTTTACCCTCACCTCACCGTGACTGAAACACTTGTATTTACTGCCCTGCTCCGCTTGCCTAAAACATTATCCCACGAGGAAAAAGTTGCGCATGCAGAAGCTGTAATATTTCAATTGGGATTGACAAAATGCAAGGACAGCATTATTGGAGGTCCGTTATTGAGAGGAATTTCTGGAGGGGAGCGGAAAAGGGTCAGTATTGGGCAAGAAATGCTTATTAATCCAAGTTTGCTCTTTTTGGATGAACCAACATCAGGCCTTGATTCAACTACAGCTCAAAAGATTGTGTCGACCTTGTGGGAGCTGGTGAAGGGCGGAAGGACTATTGTGATGACAATACACCAACCTTCAAGTAGGCTATTTTACATGTTCCACAAAGTGTTGTTATTATCAGAGGGAAATCCATTGTACTTTGGGCGAGGCGAAGATGCCATGGGATATTTTTCGAGTATTGGGTTTTCCCCATTAGTCGCAATGAATCCCTCCGACTTCTTGTTAGATCTTGCAAATGGTATGTTCATCTATAGTTTTACAAGCACTTTATTTCCATGGCTGCAGTCTGCCCGCACCAAGTCTAGCATTTTTTGTAATATGGCAGATTACTTTTTAGTTAATATCATACTGTCCTAATCAACTATACGGTCTGATTTTTTTATCACTATCTTCTTTTACACCTTCTATATATACCAGCCTGTTGCTGTATTGGAGTATATAAAATTTATTTCCTCTCAGGAATTCCTGCTTTTTTTCTTTTTGCCTGCCAATGGATGAGAATCTACATTTTCCCACCTTTCTTTCTTCCATTATCTTACACCCTTTTGGTCCTAGCATGCGCCAAGGCTGACCTTGAAAATTTATCTACATTGAACTAGATTATTGTGTGATCTAAGGCTGCAAAAGTCACACATAAAGATAACAAAGACGCTAGCGTATGATTGAATTTTAGTGAAGGCTATATACACTGCTAATGAATCAGTTCACTGTGATCATCGCTTAAATAAGAACAATCTATCTTCAGAGTTTCTTTTTGGTTGCATCAAAACTCATTATATATCGACAAAGTCACACAGTTTGGGTTTTTCCTTCATGTTTTCTAAGACAAATTCTTGCTCGTGTTAATAAATTGTCATGTATACATTATCTTTTAGCAAATGAGATTTGGATGATTATTAAACTGGTGCATTTCAATTGTGCAGGTGTTTTAGATGATCCACAAGAAGATCAAGCATCAATCAAGCAAACTTTAGTAACTTATTTCAAAACCAATTTGTTGGATAGCGTGGAGGAAGAATTGCGAAAATTTGATGATCAACAAGTTCATGGAAAGTTACATAAAGGGAAATTCAGTCAATGGTCAAACACCTGGTGGCAGCAATTTTCGGTATTGTTTAGAAGAGGAATGAAAGAACGAAAACACGAGTCCTTCTCGGGCCTCAAGATTGGACAGGTCTTAGTGGTAGCTTTCTTGTGTGGGTTATTGTGGTGGCAATCTAAAGACATACAAGATCAGGTAATCAGTACTTCCTCTTTTTCATACCAAATGCGGGTGAAAGTTTGGCCTTCTTAGTTTCACCTGAGAGATGGTAGTCTTTCTGTGAATCTCAACTATAAATCTAACATAGTGAACAATTAAAGATTTCCGTAATATTGATGTAATGTGACCATTTTAGGCTCAATAAACCTGACTAATCTAGGTCGTTTGGCGAAATATAAGAAGATTTAATATCGGTATAAAATTTCGTATTTCTTATACAATGTTTAATATTTACTATAAAATCCGGAATAACTAATATAATCTCTGTATAAGCACTGCATTGTTTGATTTTCATTATTAAACTCTGATCCCATAAGTTAATGCAGAGTTTAATACTGGAAACCGAAGAACGTATTACTACTAATACAGGTGTAACGTAAACATTTATGTGTTAATTTATGCAGGATGGAATGTGGGACATGAATATATGTATTAGCAGTACGTGGAAATTGTATCTAATGACAAAAATACCCTTATTAAGCAATTTGTGCATAATAATCCATGTATTATTATTCACCGCATAACAATCACTGCATTATTGTTCATTGTACAACAATCCCTGCATTATCATTCACTGCATAATCAATTCCTATAATCTCCGCATAGCTAGACCGTAAACCACACGGTTAAGAGTTCTAATTTTATCAATTAATGCAGATTGGGCTTATGTTCTTCTACTCTGGATTCTGGGGCTTCTATCCTCTCTTCCAAGCCATTTTTACTTTCCCCCAAGAAAGAATGATGCTAGAGAAGGAAAGATCTTCCGGCATGTACAGACTCTCTTCGTACTTCATGTCTAGAACTGTCGGTGACCTTCCAATGGAGCTAGTTCTTCCTACTATTTTTGTTATCATAACATACTGGATGGCAGGCCTAAAACCATTTGCGCCGAATTTCTTCTCTACCTTATTCACTCTCCTGTTTAGTGTTTTAGTCTCACAGGGCCTTGGACTTGCTCTTGGTGCATTGGTTATGGACCAAAAATCAGCTACTATACTTGGTTCAGTAATCATGTTATCATTCACATTAGCAGGAGGATATTACGTTCGCCATGTTCCTAGCTTCATTGCCTGGATCAAATACATATCGATTAGCCAGTACACTTTCAAGTTGTTGATAGGGTCACAGTTTGAGGCAGGGGAAACATATCCTTGTGGCATAAATGCAACTTGTTATGTTGAAGATTTTCCTGCAATAAAGTCAGTAGGGCTCGGAGATAAAGCGATATCAGTAGTTGCATTGGCTATAATGCTTGTGGCTTACAGGTTGCTAGCATATGTTGCTCTTATGAGGATTGGTGTGACAAAGAAATAGATACTACTACTATTGATTTTGCTTCACATATACTACACCACATGCCAGAAGTCCAACATTCTATTTGCAAAGTCAACATATTATACTCACATTCTACTTTCTTGGATCTTACTTAGACACAAGTCAGACAGGCATTAAGATACTATTGAAAAATTGCATGCTGATGAGGAGTAATGAAAGCGAGAGTTTAGTGGGTATCAGCGACTGTTCCAGTTGTAATAGTGATTTGTCTAAATATAAATTTTGAGGCATTAAAGCGAGAGTTTAGTGGATATTATTATTATTATTATTATTATTACTTTAATATGTTTTAGAGTGAGTTTGCTCATTTTGAGCGGCTAAATTATATAAAACTGTTTTACTTGTAGTAAGAAATCAATAATTATAACTATAGTTAACCATTATATTTATTCAAATAAAATTAATAATTGTATCGAGAAATACTACAATTGCCTTACCCTAAAGAAAGTACTGTAATTACCTAATGCATTTAAAAATATAAAGATGAGAAAGGAAGATATTTATACCAATTTTGTAATGATTAGTAAGATACATGCGAAACACTATATATATTTACATTACTAAAAGAATGGTCCATTTCCGACCAAAATATTTGACGGAAAAAAGTAGTCGGAAATTTCCGACGGAATCGGTCGGAAAATACATAAAAATATATTTTTCAATTTTTAATAATAATTACGACAAATATTTTGTCTATATTCATCGTAAATTTTGGCGGAAAATTCCGCGTCACTATTAGCGACTAATTCAGTCGGAAACAATTTTTAAAAAAAAGTAGCGCCGATTCGGTCGGAATTTTTTAGTAAAACGAGGGTTGACTACTTTGACCAAGGTTCTGACCGAATCGATCGGAATGTTTTTTTAAAAACCCATCAGCGACCCAATTCTTTTTTTTTCCTCTTTTCTTCCTTCTCTCTTCTCTCTCTCACTCGAACTTCCCCCACCCAAACCCGCCGCTGCCATCAACCAGTAGCACTTGCCGGCGCCGCTGCCCAACCACAGGTCCGTCGATGACCCTCCATTGCCAGGTAAGTTTCCCTCACCCTCCTTTGTTATTTTTTTTTAAAAAAAATACACTGATTTTATTTAATTGCTCCTTGTTTGGTTTGAAAAAATTGATTGGTGTTAGCTAAAGTAAATCTATGACTATTGTCAGTAGCTAAGTTAAAGTTATATGTTGGTAATTTAGGGTTATATGTTAAATTTATATGTTAAAGTTATATATTGGTAATTTAGAGTCATATATTGCTAAATTAAATTTATATGTTAAAGTTATATGTTGGTAAATTACATATTAATTTGGGGATAACATTACCAAGCTGGGATAATTTTACTAAATAATTTTGCTAACGAATTTGTAAAGTTGTTACATACATAGCAATTCATCTCATTTGATTATATTGGGGAAGGTACTAATTTTAGGAGGAGAAAGTATGAAGAATGTATTAAAACTCTTAGTGCTAGTTGACTACTTTTGACAGTATGTCTTACTCCTAACTTTTTTAATTTCTTTCTACTTTCATGGAATTAAGCTTAATTGAAATCTATTATCATTTTCATCCATTAAATTATCAAATTGTTGTTGCATAATAGTCTATGACTTTTGAGAATTATGCTCTTTAAATTAAATACCTTAATTTTTATATTCTATTTGAATTCTTTAATTTTTATATGTTGAAATAGTTTAAATGATTGTTAATTACGACTATTTATTTTGTTTGAGAAATCATTAGTTAATTTGGAATATATGAACATTTAAGAAGCTATTCAAATTTAATTGGTATGAAGAATGTATTAAAACTCTTAGTGCTAGTTGACTACTTTTGATAATATGTCTTACTCCTAACTTTTTTTTACATCTTTTGACTTTCATGGAATTAAGTTTAACTGAAATCAATTATCATTTTCATCCATTAAATTATTAAATTGTTGTTGTAGATTAGTTTTATGCTCTTTAAATTAAATGCCTTTATTTTTATATTCTATTTGAATTCTTTTATTTTTATATGTTGAAATAATTTAAGCAATTGTTAGTTATGACTATTTCTTTTGTTTGAGAAATCATTAGTTAATTTGGATTATAGGAATATTTAAGAAGCTATTCAAAATTTAATTAGTATATTTAAAGACTTATATTATTTAGACTAGGGATTAATGTGATATTTCGAGTGTTAAAAAATATTAATTTAAAAAATAAAATATATTAATTAAAGTGCTTTGACACAAGGATATGTATATTTCTAAAAGGAACCTTTGAAAGAGTATAACTTTGCAACCAGTTTAAATAAATTAAATTATTTTAAATATCTCATTTATAGATTTCTATTTATGTAGATGGAATTTGGCATCGTAGATGGATGTATATAGGAATTATCCTAATCGTGCGGGGTTGAAGGATGAATTTATTGAAGGGGTTGCTAAATTTATTGCTAAGGCTGAAACACTTGATGATTTTCTTATTCGAGAGGTGTCCTTGTGTGAAATGTAAGTGTGTTAAGTTATTAAAATCAGACGTTAAAGTTCATCTTTACAAGAAAGAGTTTGTAGAAAATTATTACATATGGACTATTCACGGGGAGAATCTGTCACGACCCGAAATCCCACCTTCAGGCCGTGATGGCGCCTAACGTTGCACCCGCTAGGCAAGCCAACGTGTTAACTGAACTGATTTATTAACAAGTGAAAATAACAAACACTGACTAGATAATTGAAATAAAGTGCGGGAGCATTAACAAAAATCTAAATAACAATAGCTAATAACGAAGAAATCCCTTTAAGTACAAAACCCAAAAATTTCACAACCTCACGAACCAGTCTAAGATTTAGCTAAAAACAACAGTTTGAAATAAAATGATATATCTGTCTGGAAACACATAGATGACATAATGAAAGATAGACAGTGACGACGAGATCCACGAACGCCTGCGGAACTACCTCGGTGTCGTCTGAAATGGACTGAAGGACACTCCCCCTAACGATGTCCACTGGGTCCGGCTGCGGAATCTGCACAACATAGAGAAGTGCAGGTGTAGAATCAGTACAACCGACCCCATGTACTGAGTAAGTGCCGAGCCTAACCTCGGCGAAGTAGTGACGAGGCTAGGACACGACGACAAATTGTACCTGTGCAATTCAATAGTATAGCAGAAAATAAACGAGAATACAGTTACGGGGAAGAACATGATGGGGACGAGAGGGGCAACACTTGCTAAAACAGTAGAATCAAGTACTAACGGGAATGTAGAAATAAAATAGGAAATAACAACCCGAAACAAGTAAGATAGACATGAGAAGGCACGACATGACCCCTCGTGCATAGCCTCAAAATCACACGGCACGGAATGTCCCCTCGTGCATAAATACTAATGACTCAGCACAGAATGTTCCCTCGTGCATAAATAATAATCACCCGGCACGGAATGTTCCCTCGTGCATGATGAATATAAAAATAACAATTGATATGAAAGTTTAACAATACGACATTTCAAATGTACAGAAATAATCAACAAAAATGCTATTGTCCCGGCAAGGGACTCAACTATAACCAATCTCACTCTGAAGTATAATATCAACAGTGAAACCCTCAACCGAACACATAATCAAGAACTTTCTACGTCATGAAGTAACATCAAGGTACCACTTCCAAGGTTCCCAATAATGCACAACACGGAGAATATCAAAGAACATTAAATAACTCATCAAAATTTGACTCACGGGCATGCTTGACCACAACATATAGGTACCCGTCACCTCACCTATACGTTGGACATGAATTACACATATCAAATAAGACTCTATACCTATTCCCTCAAGCTAAGGTTAGGCCAAACACTTACCTCGGCTCCAAGAATGCAAGTCAAGCCTCAATCACGACCTTTCCTCTTGAATCCGACTCCGAAACAATAATATCTAGACATAATTGACTTAATAACATCAATAATTATTCAATAACTCAATCCCAAAGCCTAATTAAACATTTCCCATAATTCTTCCAAAAATACCAAAATTCAACCCCGAGCCCGCTTGGTCCAAACCCGAGGTTCGGACCAAAACCCGATCACCCATTCTCCCATGATCCCGAATATACAATTTGTTTTGAAATCCGACCCCAAAATGAGGTTGAATTCCCAAAATTCCAAAAGCCCTAGCTCTACCCAAAACCCCCAATTTCTACCTTTGATTTCATGTTTTTAGACCTAGAATCTAGTGATTGATGAAGGAAAATGGAAGAAATTAGAGTTAAGAACACTTACCTATGAAGCTATGGTGGAATGGTCTCCTAAGAATCGCCCAAGAAGAGTGGAGAAGAAGAAAATGGTGAAAGAATGTGAAAAACCCATAATGGTATTCAGTTTTGGATTTTTAAATAACTGGACGAATTAACTCTATGCGAACGCGGAAAGGGTGTTGCGATAGCATAGAGGCCTGAGTCACGTGCACTGCGATCGCGGAAAGGGAGTTGCAATCGCATAGGGTCCCTGGGCTTGGCTATGCGATCGCGGACGGATTGGTGCGACCACAGAAGGAAAATACCTTGCCCCCTCCCCAACTCTCCTATACTCTATGCGATCGCGGAAGTATTTATGCAATCGCAAAGAGTCACAGAAACCCCCCCCCCCCCCCNCCTCACAATACACTATACGATCGCGGGGCAACCTATGCGATCGCATAGTGTAAAAATCTCAGACACCAGAAACAGCCCAAAAAACTAGATTTTTCCCAACTCTTTTGCACCCCGACACCTTGCCGAAACTCACCCGAGCCCTCGGGGCTCAAAACCAAATATACACACGCCTTCAAAATCATCCTACGAACTTATTCGAGTAACTAAACCACCAAAATAACATCAAAAACAATGAATTAGCTCAAAAATCCATAGAATTTCCTCAAACTTCATAAACTATCAAATTTTTCATTTTTGATCCGAAACACGTCAAACCAAGTCAGTTTCTTACCAAATTTTACAGATAACTCACATAACACATATTGAACCTGTTATGGGCTCCGGAACCATAATACGGGCTCGGTAACATAGATCTCACATCAAAGTTCATTTTCAAAAGTCTTTATTATTTTCAGAAAATAATTTTCTTTAAAAATTTATTTCTCGGACTTGGGACCTCGGAATTCATTTCCGAGCATACGCCCAGGTCCTATATTTTCCTACGGACCCTCCAGGACCGTCAAATCATGGGCCGGGGTCTGTTTATTAAAAATGTTGACCAAAGTCAACTTTATTCAATTAATTATCATAAATTCAACTGTTTAACACATTTCCACATAAAGGCTTCCTGGCTACGCGCCCGGGCTGTGCACGCACATCGAGGTGAGATTAACGGAGGCTTTCGGGGCCTCAGAACATAGTTTTAGCTAAATTTACATAGGATGACCTTTTGGGTCATCACAATCTCCACCTCTAAAACAACCGTTCGTCCTCGAACGGACATAGAAAGGTACCTGAATCGGGGAAAAGGTGGGGATATCGGCTCCGCATATCGGGCTCGAACTCCCAAGTAGCTGCCTCAACAGGCTGACCTCCCCACTGAATACGAACCGAAGGATAACCCTTCGATCTCAACTGTCGCACATGCCGGTCTAATATGGCTACTGGCTCCTCCTCATAAGACAAATCCTTGTCCAACTGGACACCACTGAAGTCAAGTGCATGAGATGGATCTGCAATATACCTCCGGAGCATAGATAGGTGAAATACCAGATGCACGGCTGATAAATTAGGTGGCAAGGCAAGTCTGTAGGCCACCTCTCCTACCTTATCCAGTATCTCAAATGGACCAATGTACCTTGGGCTCAACTTTCCCTTCTTCCCGAATCTCATCACGCCCTTCATGGGAGACACCCGAAGAAATACCCGATCTCCTATCATAAATGCCAAATCTCGAACTCTGCGATCCGCATAACTCTTCTGGATGGACTGAGTTGTACGAAGTCTATCCTGAATGATTTTCACCTTGTCCAAGGCGTCCTGGACTAACTCAGAACCCAACAATCTAGCCTCTCCCGGCTTAAACCATCCGACTGGAGACCGACACCTCCTACCATACAACGCCTCATACGGAGCCATCTGAATCATCGACTGATAGTTGTTGTTGTAGGCAAACTCAGCTAAAGGCAAGAACTGGTCCCATGAACCACCAAAGTGAATTACACAAGCTCGCAACATATCCTCCAAAATCTGAATAGTACGCTCGGACTGCCCGTCCGTCTGAGGATGAAATGTTGTGCTCAAATCAATCTGTGTGCCCAACTCTCACTGAAATACTCTCCAAAAATGGGAGGTAAACTGAGTACCTCGGTCTGATATAATGGATAGGGGCACACCATGCAGTCTAACAATCTCTCTCATATAGATCATTGCCAACTTCTCTACTGAATGCGAAACTGATACTGGGATGAAGTGCGCTGACTTGGTCAGCCTATCCACAACGACCCATACTGCATCAAACATTCTCTGAGTCCGTGGGAGTCTAACTACAAAGTCCATGGTGATACGCTCTCACTTCTACTCGGGAAGCTGAATCTGCTGCATCAAACCACCGGGTCTCTGGTGCTCGTACTTAACCTGCTGACAGTTCAAGCACCGAGCTACATAAGCTACAATATCCTTCTTCATCCTCCGCCACCAATAATGTTGTCGCAAGTCCTAGTACATCTTTGCGGCGCCCGGATGAATAGAATAACGGGATGGGCCTCCTGAAGTATCAACTCACGAATCCCATCCACATTAGGTACAAAAATCCGACCCTGCATCCTCAAAACCCCTTCATCATCAACCGTAACCTTCTTGGCATCTCTGTGCTTGACTCTATCTCTAAGAACACATAAATGGAGATCATCACACTGCCTGGCCCGAATACAGTCATCCAATGAAGAACAGGCCACGGTATAGGCCAATACACTGCCAGTCTCAGAATCCTCCAATCTCACAAATCGGTTGGCTAAATCCTGAACATCCAAAGCAAGAGGTCGCTCTCCGACTGATAAATAGGCAAGACTACCCATACTGGCTGACTTCCGACTCAAAGCATCGGCCACCACATTGGCCTTCCCCGGATGGTAAAAAATGGTAATATCATAATCCTTCAGCAACTCTAACCATCTCCTCTGCCTCATGTTCAACTCCTTCTGTTTGAACAGATACTGTAAGCTCTTATGATCCGTGAACACCTCACATGGCACACCATACAAATAATGCCTCCAAATCTTCAATGCATGCACAATAGCTGCTAACTCCAAGTCATGAACTGGATAGATCTTCTCATGAACCTTCAACTGACGAGAANGTGGGCAGAACTAACACTGGTGCCGTGGTCAAGGCTGTCTTGAGCTTCTGAAAGCTCGCCTCACACTCATCCGACCACCTGAACTGAGCACTATTCTGAGTCAACCTGGTCATCGGGGCTGCAATGGATGAAAAGCCCTCCACAAACCGGCGATAATAACCTGCTAAGCCCAAGAAACTCCGGATCTCTATAGCTGAGGTGGGTCTAGGCCAATCTGTGACTGCTGAAATCTTGTTGTGATCCACCTGAACACCCTCTGATGATACCACATGGCCTAGAAATGCAACTGAACTCAACCGGAACTCACACTTGGAAAATTTGGCATACAACTGACTATCCCTCAAAGTCTGGAGGACGAATCTAAGGTGTTGCTCATGCTCCTCTCGGCTGCGAGAGTATATCAATATATCATCAATGAAAACAATAACGAACGAGTCCAAATAAGGACTGAACACTCGGTTCATCAACTCCATAAAAGCAGCGGGGGAATTTGTCAGCCCAAATGACATCACCATGAACTCATAATGCCCATAACGAGTGCGAAAAGCTGTCTTAGGGACATCAGAAGCCCTAATCCTCAGCTGATGGTAGCCAGATCTCAAGTCTATCTTAGAGAACACTGTAGCACCCTGAAGCTGGTCAAATAGATCATCAATCCTCGGCAGAGGATACTTGTTCTAAATAGTAACCTTATTCAACTGCCGGTAGTCAATACACATCCTCATCGAGCCATTTTTCTTCTTGACAAACAATACTGTAGCACCCCAAGGAGAAACACTAGGCCTAATGAATCCTTTATCCAACAAATCATGCAACTGATGCTTCAACTCCTTCAACTCTGGCGGGGCCATACGATACGGCAGAGTAGAAATAGGTTGGGTGCCCTGAGCCACCTCAATACAAAAATCAATATCCCTGTCGGGTGGCATAATGTTGAAAAATCTCGATACAGTGAGATGATGAGGGATGCTTTTGGTACGTTTCTTGGGGTTCAATACGAACCAAATGATGAGGCTAAGAGTTTCTATGAACAGTTAGAGGAAGATAGTCGTCCATTATATGAAGGCTCAGTGTATTCCAAGTTGTCTGTTGCGGTTTGATTACTAAGTATTAAATCGGATAGTTTTATTTTCCAAGTGGGCATGGATTCTATTATTGGGCTTATGAATGAACTTAACTCGATAATATTGACTTACAAAAAGATTTCTACACTGCTAAAAAATTAGTTTCTAAGTTGGGTCTTTCATCTGAGAGAATTGAAAAGGTTTCATGTTATTCTATAAGGATGACGCATCTCTAAAGAACTGTAAATTTTGTAATCAGCCTCATTTTAAGGAAGTCACAAATTCCAATACAAAAAAGAAAGTTTCAGTTAAAGCGATGCATTACTAACCTCTTATATCTAGGTTAAAGAGGTTGTATGCATCAATGAGAACGACAATTGCATTGTCTTTGTTTGTTACTTCCGTGAGGGCTGCGAGGTTAGCTAATGCATCTGCTTCAGCATTTTCCTCTCTAGGTATTTGTACTACCTTCCATGTTTTGAATTGTCTCACGAGCTCACGTGCCTTTTCCAAATATTATAGCATCCGAGTCTCTCGAGCGATGTAAGTCCCCTGCATCTGATTCACTACCAGTTGGGAATCACTTTTGAATACGATTTGCTCGATTGAAAGCTCTCGTGCGAGTTCTAATCTGCAATAACAACTTCGTACTCTACTTCATAGTTAGTTATAGGATACATTTGATAGCTTGTCGTGTCTTTTCACCCGTGGGTGATATTAAGGCTATGCCTAAACCGGCACCTTTTATATTGGAAGAACCATCGATAAATAGGGTCCATAGACCCGGATTAGCACCGTTGAAGAGTTGTAACTCTTTTTCCACTTCAGGGACAATGTTATTACTAAAGTCAGCGACAAAATTAGCTAAGATTTGAGACTTGATTGCAGTCCTGGGCTGATATATTATTTCATGCTCACTTAATTCTATGTCCCACTTGGCTAATCTTCCTGATAGCTCTTGTTTATGCAGTATATTTCTTAATGGATACGAGGTCACAACTGTGATTGGATGACATTGAAAGTATGGCCTTCATTTTCATGCCATGATTAGAGCTAAGGCCAACTTTTCTAGATGTGGATATCTAGTTTCAGCATCTAGTAATGTATTGCTTACATAATAAATAGGAGATTGTTTATCTTTATTCTCCCTTACTAATACTGCACTTACAGCAATTTCCGAGACGGCAAGGTAGACGTATAGCCTCTCCCCCTCCTTTGGCTTTGACAACAACAGAGGTTTTGATAGATAAGCCTTTAGGTCTTTGAGATCCTATTGACATTCTTCAGTCCATTCGAACCGATTTTGCTTTTTGAGAACTGCAAAGAATTTAAAACTTTTCTCGAAAGATTAGGAAATAAATCTTCCTAAAGCTGCAATTCTTCCCATTAGCCTTTGAACCTCTTTTTTGTTTATAAGTACATCAGGTATTTCTTCTATAGCCTTAATTTGTCAGAATTTACCTCTACTCCCCTGTTTGATACAAGGAAACCCAAGAATTTACCTGATTCCACACCAAAAGCGCATTTTTCTAGATTAAGCTTCATATTATACATGCGTAAAATGTCAAAGGTAATAGAGAGGTGCTGGAAATGGTCTTCCGCCCTTGTTGATTTTACCAGCATGTCATCAATGTAAACTTCCATTATTTTTCCTAGATGTTCCTGGAATATCTTGGTCACTAGCCTTTGATATGTGGCTCCAGCGTTTTTCAAGCCAAAAGGCATGCCTTTATAACAATAAGTCCCCCTGTTTGTAATAAAGGAGGGTTTTTCCTCGTCTGAGGGATCCATTTTAATCTGATTATAACCAAAATACGCATCTAGAAAGCTTAACAATTCATGACCTGCGGTGGCATCAATCATTTGATCTATATGTGGTAATGAGAATGAATCTTTGGGGCATGCTTTATTTAAGCCAGTATAATCTACGCATACTCTCCATTTTCCATTCTTTTTAGGTACTACCATAGTGTTAGCTAGCCAGTTAGGGTAAGTTACCTCTCGTATCAAACCAATCTTCAAGAGTTTCTATACCTCTTCGTCAATTACTTGGTTCTTGAATGGTCCTTGCTTTCTTTTCTTCTGCTTAACAGGTACGAATGATGGATATTCATTTAGTTTATGAGTCATCACTTCTAGTGGGATACCTGTCATATCTGAGTGGGACCATATAAAGCAATCTGCGTTAGCCTTTAAATAATCAATTAACTTACCTCTTCGACCGGGGCTCAGTCGCATGCCTATATACACTTTCTGTTCAGGATTTTGTTCAGACAATGGAACAACTTCGAGCTCTTCCGTAGTTGTTTTGATGTGCTCGTCTTCCTCCGGTTCATGAATGACGTCTGGTATGGAATCTACATCCGTGTGGTCCAATGCACCTTCCGTGGTAACTTGATTCACCTTCTCGTGAGTATTTTCTTTCGTACCTGTTTCAGCAATATTAACTTCCGTACCTATTTGGGTAGTAATTTCTTCCATGCCTGTTTGGGCGGTGTTACCTGCTTGGGAGATTCCCTTATCTTTTGATTCTTCCACCTCTACTTTTTTGTTGTAGTGTACCACGGAATTTATATTTCTCGCAGTTTGCTGATCGCCTCTAATTTGCTGAATCCTCCATTCAGAGGGGAATTTAATTACCTGATGCAAGGTGGATGGTATTGCTTTTATGTCGTGGATCCATGGCCTTCCCATGATTACATTATAAGCCATGTCAGTATCGATGACTTGGAACCTGGTATTTTTTATCACTCCCTCAGCATAAGTGCTAAGTTCAATTTCTCATTTTGTTATAACCGTAGAGTTATCAAACCCTAATATGGCTTGTGCCCTTGGGATTACTTGATTCCCCAATGGCATTTCTTCCACGACTCTTAACAAAATGATATTGGCTGAACTACCTGGATCAATCAACACTCTTTTAATGTTAGTGTCATGAATAAGTAAAGATATTACCAGAGAATCGTTGTGAGGGAGCATTAATCCGCCGATATCTGCATTATTGAAGGTTATATCGTCTACTTCCAGATTTTCACGAACCCGTTTTCCATGTGTAATTGTGAACTTCGTGGTCGTTTTGCAGACCACTCCGTTTACTTCTTCACCTCCGTGTATCACGTTGACAGTTTGTTTTGGAGATAGAGGTTTTGGGGGCTCCTGCTTGTTCTTCATGTATGCCTGTTTACCTTTTTCACTGAACATTCTGTCAAATAGCCCTTTTTCAATAATTGTTCTACCTCACCTTGCAAAAATCTGCAATCTGTAGTTCTATGTCCATGATCATTATGGAATTCACACCAGAGATCTGGTTTCCTCTTATTCGGATTCGACCTCATATCTTTGGGCCATCGAACCTTATCACCCAAATTTCTTAACACTGAAATTAGTTCGGAGGTACTTACATTAAAGGTATGATCCCCAATTCGCGCATTACCTCTAGGTCATTGATCTTGATCCCTTCTGGATATAGATGAGGATGAGCCCGCATCTATGCTTGGTGGTCCATAATCTGACCTGGTGTTTTCGAACCTGGGACGAGTTTCACGTCTCGATGGTCCCAAGTAAGGATCGTACCTGTTTTTACCTGATCTCCTGTCTGATTCTGAACGTCTGGATCTAGTATAATCTTCCTCTTTCGGATGAGCAATGGTATCTTCTTCTATTCGAAGTTTAGTACTATACATGTTATAAACATCGTTCCACGTTGTAGCTGGGAACTCTCTCAAGATTTCCTTGAGTCTTCTCATGGCTTCTGAGCTTTTGTCATTTAGATTACTTGCGAATGCCATGGCTGCCCAATTATCAGGCACCCTTTGTAGTTGCATTCTTTCTCGTTGAAACCTGTCTACAAATTCACGAAGTAGTTCCGTGTCTCCTTGTTTTATTTTAAAGATGTCCTCCATCCTTTTCTCGACTTTTTGCGCACCGGAGTGTGCCTTTATGAAAGAATCTGCAAGCTCAGCAAAAGAATCAATAGAGTTTTCAGGGAGAAGAGAATACCAGGTTAGCGCCCCTTTGGTAAGTGTTTCTCCAAATTTTTTAACTAGGACCGACTCAATTTCTTGTTTTGTTAAGTCGTTGCCCTTCACTCCGGTGGTAAAAGCAGTTACATGGTCGCGTGGGTCGGTTGTCCCGTCATATTTAGGTACGTCAGGCATTTTAAACTTCTTTGGAATGGGTACGGGTGCTGCGCTTGGTTTCCAAGGTTGTTGAGAATATCTATCAACGTCAATGCCTTTGATAACAGGTGGTACTCCAGGAATTTGTTCGATTCGATCGTTTTGTTCCTTCACCTGTTTCTGCAAAGTTAGTAATAAAGTCTGTAATTCAGAGTTATTAGACATACCTGGTCTCGCTTCGAGAGATTCATTAGGAGTATCTCCCCTTCCTGAGTTTGCCAACCCAGATTGAGGATTTTCCATGGTGATGGTATTATTGGGGGGTGGTGTCGGTGGTGCAGGTAACGCTGCCGGTAATCCCCTCGCAAATTCTTGACAAGCTTGGCTCACATACTCTGCAATCATTTGCTTTACCCGATCTTGTTCCACCGTTTGATCATTATTATCATTGTTGTTATTGGATATTTCTGGGGATTGTTCCCTTGAACCACGTGGGGTTCCTGAAGTCGATGGAACTGGGGTTCCATTCCTCTGCTGGTTGTTGTCGTTGGAGTTCGACATAGTTCAGAGGATATCACTTGAAAAGCAATTAAAGATTATCAGATTCCCGGTAACAGAACCAATTTGTTTAACCAAAGAATTGGATTCTTTGCCCAAAGCTATTTTAAGAAGAACACGGGTTTCTGATAATCAAAGAATAAGATTATAATTGTAGGCAAACTTGTAAATGGAAAGCAGTAAGATGCACAAAAAGTAAGTATATCGCAATAGTAGTTCGAATGTCCTCTTACATGTTATATTACTCCCTTATATAGGGAATTTCCTAATATAACGTCTGCCTTTTTCAGTGATTAAACATTAATGACTAATTATGACATTAATGTAACGTTACAATGAGTAACTGTAACTGTTGCGTGAATGTTATGTAACGTGTGGACCACTAATTGAAGATCTCTGAATCCGCCCTTTGTTTCGCCCAGATACATTTTGACCATGTCTCTTCATCTTCTCAATTAGGTTGAGACTTTCGTAGTTAATTAACCTGTGGGTGTGATT
Organism: Nicotiana paniculata; assembly: GCA_005239505.1. Classification (NCBI taxonomy): domain Eukaryota; kingdom Viridiplantae; phylum Streptophyta; class Magnoliopsida; order Solanales; family Solanaceae; genus Nicotiana; species Nicotiana paniculata. Next base: position 42,088 of record ML356570.1, read on the forward strand.
TTCCATGCCTCTTTGCCTCATACCTCTTCATAGAGTCCCGTCCAACTATCGTGTCTTCATTGCTCCACGTAGACTACTGAGTCATCAAGATTTATTACACGTGTGAAGCTCTTTTTTACCAATACAGTAAGCTAATTGAATATTTAAAACCTAACGCAGACTGTTTTGCTTGGTCCCATTCAGATATGACAGGTATACCCCCAGAAGTGATGACTCATAAACTAAATGAAGACCCATCATTCGTACTTGTCAAACAAAAGAAAAGAAAGCAGGGATCGTTCAAGAATCAAGTGATCGATGAAGAGGTACAGAAACTCTTAAAATCGGTTCAATACGTGAGGTAAAATATCTTAATTGGTTAGCTAATACCGTAGTGGTACCTAAAAAGAACGGTGCATGGAGAGTATGCGTAGATTATATGGATTTGAATAAAACATGCCCAAAAGACCCATCTCCATTACCGCACATAGATCAAATGATTGATACCACTACAAGTCATGAATTATTAAGCTTTCTAGATGCATATTCTGGTTACAATAAGATAAAAATGGATCCATCAGACGAGGGTAAAAACTCCTTCATTACAAACAGGGGGGACTTATTGTTACAAAGTCATGCCTTTTGGCTTGAAAAATGTTGGAGCCACGTATCAAAAGCTAGTGAACAAGATGTTCTAGGAACATCTGGGGAAAACAATGGAGGTGTGGATTGATGACATGTTGGTAAAGTCAACGAAGGTAGAAGATCATTTCCAACATCTCTCAACTACTTTTGAGATCCTCCGCAGGTATAACATGAAGTTAAATCCAGAAAAATGCGCCTTTGGCTTCGAATCGGGTAAATTTTTGGGTTTACTCGTATCTAATAGAGGCATTGAAGTAAATCCTGCTCAAATTAAAGCTATTGAGGAAATACCTGATGTACTAACGAGCAAAAAAGAAGTTCAAAGATTAACAGGTAGGATTGCATCTTTAGGAAGATTCATCTCCAAATCTTCAGAGAAGAGTTTTAAATTTCTCAGTACTAAAGAAGCAAAATCAGTTCGAATGGACTGAAGAATGTCAACAAGCTCTTAAAGACTTGAAGGTTTATCTATCGAATCCCCCACTACTGTTTAAACCAAAGGAAGGGGAAAGGTTATACATTTATCTTGTTGTGGCAGAAATAGCCGTAAGTGCAGTCCTGGTAAGGGAGGACAAACGTAAGCAATATCCTATATACTATGTAAGTAAGTCCTTACTAGATACTGAAACTAGATATCCTCATCTAGAAAAATTAGCCTTGGCTCTAATCATGGCAGCTAGAAAGTTAAGACTGTACTTTCAGTGTCACCCAATTACTGTTGTAACTTCATATCCTTTGAGAAATATTTTGCATAAGAAAGAACTGTCAGGTAGACGGCTAAATGGGCAATAGAACTAAGCGAATATAACATAGTCTATCAACCTAGGACTGCAATAAAGTCTCAGGTTTTAGTCGATTTTGTCGCAGATTTTAACACTAGCTTAATTCTTGAAGTAGAAAAAGAGTTACAAATCTTTAGTGGAGTTAATCCAGGAATATGGACTCTATTCACCGACGACTCTTCTTATATCAAAGGAGCCGAGTTGGGAATTATTTTAATACCACCTTCGGGTGAAAATATAAGGCAAGCTATTAAATGTTATCCCATTACTAACAATGAAGCGGAGTACGAAGCTGTCATTGCAGGACTTGAATTAGCACGAGAACTCTCGATTGAGCAGATCGTGATCAAAAGTGACTCTCAACTAGTGGTGAACCATATGCAGGGGACGTATACTGCTAGAGAGACTCGAATGCAACAATATCTGGAAAAGGCACGAGTCCTGGTGAAGCAATTCCAGTCATGGAAGATTATGCAAGTACCTAGAGAGGAAACCGCAGAAGTGGATGCGTTAGCTAATCTTGCAGCAGTTACCGATATAACGAATAAAGACAATGCTATTGTGATACACTTATTTCATTCAGCAATTGACCAGGACAAGAATGAGGTAACATTTAATAATCTAACTTGGGATTAGAGAAACGAAATTGTAATTTTTTTGTAGAATGGTACCGTGCCTGAAGATAAGAAAGAAGCTCAAGCACTTTGCCGAAAAGCTGCATGGTACTTCCTACTTCGTGACACTCTGTATCGCAAAATGTTTGGAGGTCCCCTAGCAAGGTGCCTTAGACCAAACCAAACTGAGTACGTGATGAAAGAAGTACACGAAAGACATTATGGGAACCATGCAGGTGCAAGATCCTTAGTCAAAATCCTAATCAGAGTAGGGTACTATTGGCCTAATGGAAGAAGACGCTGAAAATTTTGTAGCTAAATGCGATAAATGTCAGGGATATGCTAACAGTATGCATCGGCCCGCAGAATTACTACACCCGGTTGTATCACCATGGCCATTCATGAAATGTGGAATGAATATAGTAGGACCTCTACCCCCAGAGAGAGGAAAGGTACGATTTTTACTTGTATTAATAGATTATTTCTCAAAATGGGTGGAGGCAGATGCTTTTAAACATGTGCGAGAAAAAGAAGTGAAAAATTTCATATGGCGAAACATCATATGACGTTTTGGTGTACCAAAGGAAATTGTATGTGACAATGGCCCACAATTCATAGGCTCTCAAATCAAAGAATTCTTCCAAGGCTGGAAAATCAAACGAATCACTTCTTCACCATATCATCCCGTGGCTAACGGGTAAGCTGAGTCAACAAATAAAATCATTGTTAACAATTTGAAGAAACAATTGGAAAAAGCTAAGGGAAATTGGCCTGAAGAACTACCGGCAGTATTATGGGCTTATAGAACTACTGCAAAGGCAGCCACGGGAAAAAACCCATTCACGCTTGTTTACGACTCATAAGCTCTAATACCAGTGGAAATTGGTGAACCGAACATGAGATTCACAACAGCAACAAAAGAAACAAACAATGACGAGTTGAGAACAAATCTGGATTTAATCAAGCAAAGGAGAGAAACTGCTTTAATATGCATGACAACTCAAAATCAAATCGTAGAAAGATATTACAACAAAAAAGCTCACCTCGGATATTTCAAAATTGGAGACTTTGTCCTTAAGAAAGTTTTTCAATCGACAAAGGAGGCTGGAGCAGGAAAATTAAATCCAAATTGGGAAGGACCCTACAAAGTGCGTGGTATTGCTGTAAAAAGTGCTTATGAGTTGAAAACCATGGATGGCAGAATTTTACCAACAAGTTGGAATGCTGTTCACTTGAAGAAATATTACTTCTTAGGAAAAGGAATACCCACGGTCAGGTATCATTACGTTCAATTTTATTTAGAAACAGTTAAAATTATACTAACTATTTTAGATGATAGGCAAAAAACTAACCCATAACCAGATGATGATATTAGACCTGAATAGACACGAGAAAAAAACTGAATTCCCAGTCTAGGGTTACAACTTTGTGATGGACGTTTCAAAGGGTTAAGCAGTCATCATCTAAACTATATACCTTCGAGTCCCGTATGTTTTTCCTTTTCAGAAAAAGGACCACAAGAAAGGAATAGTCAAGTGCTCGAGATTTCATTCTTCAAAGCTCAAACACTTAAGGGACTATACAGTATGGAAGAGGCAAAGAAGACTATAAAAAGAGTCAAAGTTCAAGCCTGAAGATGCATTTTTCCCAATAAATCAAAAGTTATGAGCAGAATCAAAGAGCCAAAGACAAAAACACAAAGCCTGATTCAGAAACCTACAAAGAACATAGTCGTGAATATAAACGAATGTTTAGGTTAAAGGCAGAATTTAGTTACAGGAAGAAATTCATACTCCCGTGTTTATTCAGAACCTATTGTAAGAGAAAACAGTTATGAAAGAGTCATAGACGATGCTCAAACACATGTAAAATGTTATGGATGTTCGAATAATATAAAGACTTTCTGCAAACATTATTCAGAAAAAACATGTGAATTCCTATATCTCTTTTGTATGCTTACACCATTATAAAGTTGAAACGTCTTCTTTATTAAGTGTCGTTCATAAAAGGGCCCTCTTTTAAAAATCGTGCTTATTTCAAAAATACACGAAATGCTGAAGCATTTTTTATGCAAAATTAAATACCAAAGGGGTAAAACAAAAACTTGAACATAAAGCATGCAAACACTTAAGAGTAAAAACTCGAAAAAACACAAGTCATGCTAAGAAATGTAAATATTAATATTATATAATGGTAAAAACTAAGTATTAACTTAGTTTAAACTAATTTTTTTTATACAAAATTTTCCCTAAGTTGTCATTGGGGACTTACTAAACAAAACTTCACCCCCAAATGGAACCGGGGGTAATTACCAATTGTCCCAAAAAAGAAAAAAAAGAGAGGGGTTGATAAACACTTTCACTAGGAACTGGGAGGATTATCTTCATCAGCAGGAGGAGCGGCTTGAGATGGCGAGGCTTGGGAAACAGCTTCATCAGGCACGATTTCATCACCCATTGGAACTTCAACTTCAGGTGATGAAAAATTTTGACTTTGCCGAGATTTTTTAATCGTCTCCTTAATCTTGAAAATTTCAGCTTCTAAGTCAAAATTCTCTTGGCCCATTTCCGTCAATGTGTCAAGCCGGACATTCAAATAAGCCCAACTCATATCAACAGGAAAATGTTGTTGTAAAAGGAAAATGTTGTTGTTTGAACCCTGTCTAACCTTTCAATCTTCCCCTCTTGGAAGCATCCAAGCTACAGTGAGTGATAAAGAAACTTTTATCTTTATTTAATTCCTGGCCTGAGGGATCCTGATAGTCTCTTAGCACATTCATAAGAAGTTTGATGGACTTCTTATTCACGGAGGAGAAAGTACAATATCATCGGCATAACTGAGATGATTGATTTGAGGACCTCTGTTATGCATAGTGAAGCCAACGAAGTTTCTATTCTGATTTAGTTGGTTGAATGCTCTAGAGAGAGCAACAATAATGAAGATGGAAGGAGATAGAGGTCCCCTTGCTTCAAGACTTTATAGGATTTAAAAAATCCATACCTGGTACCATTAATAATAATGGAGTACCAGTTGTTGGAGATTAGCCTATATATTATGTCAATGAACAACTCAGACATTCCAATTTTCCGGAGGACAACACTAATAAACGTCCATCACATTTTATCGTAGGCTTTAGACATATCTAATTTGATGACCACATTGCCTCCAGATCTATTATCCTTGATGTCCTGGATGATTTCTTGGGTGAGAAGGATGTTTTCAGTAATGAGCCTTCCTTAGACAAAACCTGATTGGTTCTCGAGATTATTTTAGGTAAAATATGAGCAATTCTCAGAGCAAGAATCTTGGATAGGATCTTGTTAGAAAAATTACACAAGCCGATAGGCCTAAGTTGAGAAAAGTTGACAGGATTGTTGACTTTAGGGATTAGCACAAGGCAAGTATGGGTGAAGAATTTGGACAATGAAGCACCGCCAAAAAAGGAAATCACAAAGTTACAGCCGTCCTCTTTAATGATATCCCAGGCAGCCTAGAAAAAGTGACCATTATAGCCATCTGGGCCAACCGCACTATTAGGATCAAGTGAGAAAATAACATCTCTAATTTATACTTTTGTTGGTTCCTTGTGTAGACTCTGATTGTCTTCCTCAGTTACTATCTTGTTCATCCATCTAAGGATGTCCAGCCTGTTAGCTTCCTGTGGTTGTGAGAAAAGATCAGAGAAGTGGTCAACAACTGCTTGTGATATTGCTTGGTTCCCTTCAATCCAGTTAGCATTGTGGTCTTGTATTCGGAGAATTCTGGATCTCTTCCTTCTTTCCTTGATAGCGCTATGAAAATATCTGGTATTAGAGTCTCCTTCCTCAGCCCACTTAATCCTAGCTTTTTGACTGAGAATAGATTCTTGTCTCTTCATCCATATTATGTATTCAACGTTTCTTTTGTGGAGGAGCATTCTACTGGTGTCTGAGTCATCCAATTCATGGGCTTGTTCACAAGCATTAACTTGAGCTTCCTTCTCCTTAACATTCTTGAAAACATCCCCAATGTTATTTCTTGACCATCTGCTGAGTGCTTTGACCAAGAGTTTCAGTTTATAGTGTAGTCTCCATTGAGCATTCCCCTGAATCTCAGTATCCCAAGTGTTACCCACAATAGATAGAAATTCAGGTTCTGACGACCAAAAATTTAGAAACCTAAAGTATATCACCACTTCAGAGTTCTCATTATAACAAGACACTAATAGGACATTATGGTCAGAGCCGGTCTTTGGTAAATGGTCTATCCTGGTGACTTCAAAGGAGCTATTCCAATTGTCATTTACCAAGACCCTGTCCAATCTCTTGCTGATCCTATTTTCCCTTCTTCTACCATTACACCAGGTAAATGAATTACCAGTGAATCCTGCATCATAGAGCTCACAACCTTCCATAAAGCTAATGAAGTCTACACTCTTGCTTAACATGTGTGGAACACCTCCCTGCTTTTCATCTGCTGCTACAATAGAGTTGAAATCTCCTAGGAAGTCCAAGGACCATCGACCTGAGCATGAATGTTTCTGAGTTTTCTCCAAAGTTTCCTCCTTTTCGTACAGGTGGATTTGGCATAAACCACCGTGATCCAATAGGTAGTGCTGTCTCCAAAATGATTGATCTGGAATGTAATTTGTTGATTGCTTCTAGAAAAGACAATAGAGTTAACCTCGTTATTCCAGAAAAACCAGACTTTGCTATTGGCATTTGACACAACATTGTCATAACCCAGTCTTCTTCTATACAATTCAATATGAGAAGCAGGCAGAAAAGGTTCTTGGAGAACAGTGAAGTTGACTTTGTGCATCTTAACCAGATTAATGAGTCTTGCAAAAGTTTTTTTGGACTTCATTCCTCTAATATTCCATGAAATGAGCTTAATCATTAGAAATATTAGGGGGGAGTATAGCCTTGTCTTTTTTGATTTTCGGATTCTGACCAGCTTGTGTGGCAGTCATTTTTCCTTTCTTATTCCTTTTAAACCCTTGTCCCCTGGGGGATAGTCCTTGGTGTTGAATAACTTCTTCAATCTCTTTGTGTACGAGATCCAAGAGGTTGTTCGGAGCTGGTATGTTTGAGTCAGTTAAGCTATCAGCAACTTGTTTCCCATTTTCCTCATATGGCTCCAGTAAGCTTTCCTCGACCTTTTCCTCTGTAGTCTCAACTCCAGTGTGTTCCCCTTCAGATTCCTCTCATGATTCATCTCCTGAGTCCTGCTCTAAATCCGGGGCATGCTTGTTTGTGGGTTCATGTGGTATAAATTCTAAAGTACCCAGCTCTCTGGTCAATTGGCCTCCTTTTGCGCGCACACATGCAGTATCGGCAGTGATAGGAGAATTTATGTCATTGGAACTTTCCTCAGTGCTTTGACTCACTTTATTTTCTTTCTCCTCTTGGGAGTTCACATTTTCCTGCTGCACGTCTTTATTCTGATGTATTCCATGAGAATCTGCTTTGTGTTCCATTTTGTGCTTACTGCCTTCTTCGATGTTGATGATATCATTGATTTTGTTTTCCGAAATTTGCTTGCCTTTTTGTTTAACCCACAACATGTTTTTCACTTTAAGGTAGGAGCTATTCAGACCTTTCTGTTTCTTTCTTTTGTTCCTCTTGCTCTTACTTTTTCGTTGTGTTTCTTTAATATTTTGTGGCTCAGTAGTAGTAGTTGCCTTGACTAGTGAATGAGGCTCAAAAGTACTTTCATTGTTGGCTGGTGGCTGAGGCTCATTAATGACCAAAGGCTTGTTGGTTGCAATCTCTTCTTTATTATTACCAAGGTTGGCTGCTTTGTCTCTTATCTGCTTATTCCTGGCTTTCTTATTTTTTCGATTTGTCACTCGAGGGAAACCATCATCATCTTTTTTGTTCTCAGTGGCCTATACTGCACTAGTCTTCTCTTTTGATGTTCCAATTTGAGTATCTACAACCTTGCCTTTTGCTTCTCTGTTGTTTTGTGCATCCCCTTTTTCTTGATTTTCAATGTTGTCTTGTGCTATCTTCGCTTTTTTCCTCGCTTCCACCTTGCACTTATAGCTGTCATGCCCCTGTAATTTGCAAGTTTTGCAAAAAGCCGGTACTCCTTCATAGTCCAACTTTTGTTCATGACCCTTTAGGCCAGCACCAAGACCCTCATGTCCAACAAATACAGATTTATGCAGGGGTTTGAGTAGATCCACCTCTACTCTAACTTTGGCTAAATTAGGCCTGGATCTAACTACGGTAGCAATGTCTTCTTTCAGGGGAGTGCCAACTTGAGTAAGAATTCCCAATTGAACAGATGGTATTTTAATTCTGGAAGGAGGACCCATATAGGGGCTAAGGATGTTTCCTCATTAGGATCAAAATCACGGGACCATTTAAACATGCGCATGAGAGTATTGGATATCCCCAAGAAACGTTGAAAGTAAACAGTGTTAAAATCAGATTCGGTATTGAAATCTATGAATACATGTCTGTAGTCATAGGCTCCGATCCTGACTTTGCCTTTTAGAGGAATTTGTTCCAGAAATTTCGCTCGGATCTCTTCAATATTTGGCCTCCCGTATGTAAGCTTTCCAACCAGAGTCCACTTGCATTCCTCTGTCATGACTCCATAATAGTCTTCGGCATTGAAGATTACTACCGGAATTCCATTATGAGTGGTCTGTTTGGCGATAACTTTCGAACTAGGTCGAACGATGAAATTGATTTCAGTAGGGATTTCTGCTAGAGCAGACTTGTAATCAGATTTTATTTGTAAGGGAGCTTTGGATGATGACAGGATATCTAGGGGAGTATTATGGGGCTCAGGATGCGCCGGTTCGAAGGCCTCCGGCGGGCTCATGACGTTGTAGCGTGAGACATATTATGCGGCGCCTTCCTGAGATTCCTTGGAAGTGCGACGTAAGGCTAAGCAACTGCTGTCAGTACAGCTATTGTCCGCCAACTGAGGTCCCCTCCGTACGCTAGACGAGGTTGTCAGTGCCTTACGGGAAACCGATGTCAAGAATAATTAAGAGAACAGTAAAGAGAATTTAAAGAAAGCTTGATTGCATAAATGAAAGCTATTACAAAAGAAGGAAACGCGTGTCGAGGGGGAGAGACACCAGTACAGAGAATTGCTTGCTAGAAAGTTTTGATTGCTTGATCCCCCCTAATAATGCTTAAAAAAATAAACCAAAGCTACAAGACTTGACCTAATTAAGCTAGAGGAACATAATGAAAGTACATGGAATAAAACTACTCTATATTTACAATGAAAATGACTTAGTTTCGTACAAGGTAGAAACAGGTCCGTTGTCAGCAACTTTGCCTTTGGCATCACGATCTGCGCGCGCGGTGCTGTTAGCAGCTGCTTGTGGCTGTGCGCTAGCGAGGGATATCGGTGGGGCGACAGAGGCACAAGCGTGCTTGTCACTTGGTGCAGCCAAGACCACGGGGCCGTCTGTGGCGCTAGGCGTTGGGAGGCTTGCCAGGACGCCACAGGGCGCGTCCAAGGGGTCATGGGCATGGCTGGAAAGCCGCCCATGACATTCTCCCCCACCTGAGTTGGCGACGTCCTCGACGCCTTACTTGCAAAATAATCTTCAATTAGGCTCTTATAGGCTTTGAGGTTTGTTCCCCTCTCCCAAGTATTCTCCTCTGCATCACACCCTTGCCATTTCACCAAGAACTCTTGGTGATCCTTCCTTGAGGCATGAATAACCCGATCATCAAGAATAGCTTCAGTACGGCCTGCCCCCGACTCTGGCGAGCAAGTTGAAATAGACATACAAACCTCTTGCCTCTCTCGCTTTTCCCGGTTGAATTAAGGCCTCGAATACTGGGTATTGTGAGTTGGCTCTGTGAAGGATCCTCCGTGTCTTCCTGAAAAGGTTTCAGAAGACTGACATGGAAGACGGAATGGATTTTCCACCAAGCTGGGGTATCCACCCGGTATGCAACTTTCCCAATGTGCATTTCAATGGACAAAGGTCCAATATATTTTTGCAATAGGCGAGGGTCATGGACCGCTGCAAACAAGTACCGCTTTGGGATTTTGGCCATCACTTTGTCTCCTACTTGATATTCGAAAAAGCGACGATTCTGATCAGTATGCCTCTTCATCCGCTTTTGGGCTTTGACTAGATAGCTCCGCACTATCTCCAAATTTCGCCATTCTTTTGAAAAGCTAGCAGCACGAGGAGATTTGACATGTTTGGTGCATTCATGGTGTGTGGGAGTAGCGGTTGTTGTCCTATAACAATTTCAAAAGTGCATTTGTTTGTACTAGAGCTCTTTTGTGAATTGAAACACAGTTGAGTAGCATCCAGAAGCTTCACCCAATTCTTTTGCGATCCAGTAACAAAGTGGCGGAGATATTCCTCCAACATACAATTGAACCACTCCGTCTAGCCATCAGATTGCTGATGAAAGCTTGAGCTATGACTCAATTTTAACCTGAGGCACTTAAATAGTTGGGTCCAAAAGTTGCTAGTGAAGCGTGAATCACGATCACTAACGATGTCTTTGGGCAGGCCCCAATATTTGACGACATCGGAGAAAAAGAGTCGAGCTGTATCTTCTGCTGATATATATTGAGGTACTGCAATAAAGGTGGCATACTTGGAAAACCGATCCACCACAACCAAGATAGTTGTGAGATCTCCGACCTTGGAAAGTCCGGTGATGAAATCCAGAGACACGCTTTCCCAAGGTCTCTTTGGAACAGCTAGTGGTTCCAATAATTCCCGCTTGTGTCAAGCGGTCAGACTTGTCCTTCTGGCATACTAGACAAGTCCTCACATACTGAGCGAAGTCGTCGGCCATTTGAGGCTAATAATATGCACGGCGAAGTAATGCCATGGTGCGTTCTTCGACGGGATGGCCGGCCCACAGAATGTCGTGGCATTCTTCCAGAAGAGTTCTTCTCAGATCTCCTCCTTTAGGAACATATAGTCGGTTCCTGTTTACCTTCAGGAACCCATCCTCCATGTAGAACTGGCTAGTTTTGCCCTGTCCTACTAGATCAACCAAATACTGTGCAGCAGGATCCTTGATGAGTAGATCCTGTATCTGGTCTTTTATGGTGGTAGCTACTTCACTCCCCCTTAGGGTGGCGAGTAGGAACACTGACGCTAGATCACCTCTCCGACTGAGCGCATCAGCAACATGATTAGTTTTCCCACTTCGGTACTCTAGGTTGAAGTGAAATTTTGCTTGGAGTTCCTGCCATCGGGCCTGTCGGTCATTCAGCTTCGGCTGGGTCATGAAATGACTAACAGCTGTGTTGTCTGTCTTGACCACGGATGGGGATCCCAGAAGATAATGCCTCCAAAGTCGTAAGCAATGAACGATAGCCATTAGTTATTTCTCATGGGCGGCATAGCGCCGCTCTGCATCCTTCAGCTTCCGGCTCTCGTATGCTACGGGATGCCCGTCTTTTAGCAAGACCCCGCCAAGAGCATAGTCGAAAGCATCCGTTTGTACCTCGAATGGCTTGGACAAATCAGGAAGGGCCAAGACGAGGTTACTAGATATGGCCGCTTTTAATGCGTTGAAGGTCTCCGCTCATCTAGGACCCCAATCCCAAGGCGTGAACTTCTTGAAGAGTTCTGTCAAGGGCACTGCGATAAGGGAGTAATTCTTCACAATTCACCGATAGAAATTGCATAGGCCAAAGAATGCCCTCAGGGCGTGGATATCCTTGGGTGGCGGCCAATCTATGATGGCTTGGATGTTTTGGGGGTCCATCTTGATCCGTCCTTCCTCAATGACATGTCCGAGGAAGTCGATATGTTTATTAGCAAAGGAGCACTTGGATAGCTTTGCGTATAATTCATGCTCCCGCAACCGGGCTAGGACCTTCCACAAATGCTCCAGGTGTTCTTCCAGTGTTTGGCTATAAACCACAATGTCATCCAAATAGACCACCACGAATTCGTCAATATACTCTTGGAAGACTTGGTTCATCAGGGTGAAAAATGTAGCTGGAGCATTAGTCAAGCGGAACGGCATAACTAGGAAGTCGAACGACCCATATCTTGTCACACAGGTCGTCTTGTGTTCATCGCCCTCAGCAATCCGGAGTTTCCAACACCCCGTCTTTAGGTCAATTTTTGTGAACACCGTTGCACTCCCCAATCTATCGAACAAGTCTTCCATGAGCGGAATAGGATACTTGTTCTTCACAGTGATTTTATTTAAAGCCCGATAATCCACACAGAGTCGTAGACTACCATCAAACAAACTNGCACTCCCCAATCTATCGAACAAGTCTTCCATGAGCGGAATAGGATACTTGTTCTTCACAGTGATTTTATTTAAAGCCCGATAATCCACACAGAGTCGTAGACTACCATCATGTTTCTTTTGGAAAAACACAGGGGACCCATATGGGGACTTGGAGGGTACAATGATCCCTGTGTCTAGCATCTCCATCAATTGTCTCCTAAGCTCGGTGAGTTCGGGTTGTGACATTCTATAAGGTGCCCGGGCAAGTGGCTTCGCACCCGGCACTAACTCCATCTCATGGTCCACAGTGTGCCTAGGCGGAAGTCGCTTTTGCATCTCTTGTGGCATGACGTCTTCAAATTCCAGTAGTAGCTCTTTTATGTGTGTATAGATGGGACCCGATGAGCATTCTACCTCTTCAATACATAGGGTAGCCAGGAACGTAGGTTCATGTCTTTGACTCTCTTCTTCAGCTGCAAGGCCGGAGATGTTCTCTGCGGCCATTTTCATGGACATACACGGGATAATGCAAGGCTTGGCCCCATTTACTCCCATCATCAGAAGCATGTCCACATATGGTATGGGCATGGTGTTGGTTTGTCTCAAGAATTCCAGCCCAACTATCAACTCGAAGTTATCTATGATCACCACGCGCAAGTTGAACTTTCCTTCATAAGGACCCATCTTCACTGGTACTCCTTTGGCTATTCCACCCACTGGCTGAGGAAGTGAGTTGATAGCCTTGACATGACCTCTACCCTTTCCTACAACTATGCCAAGGAGCTCTACCTGAGTTGAGGCCAAGTAGTTATGGGTAGCACCTGTATCTATCATTGCCTGAATGGGCTTGCCATTTACCTTCAGTTCAACGAACATCAAGGTCCTATTTTGTTTAAGAGGAGTCCCTTCATTCGTCTTATTTTTCCCTTTCTTGGGGATTGGGTAGGGGTCCTTCTTCTTACGGATACCAGCACTCGTTCCCGATAATGCCTCAGAAATAGAACCCACAATTGCATTGAAGGCACCGACTGGTTCGGTCTGCTCCGCATCGTCTTCTTTGTCATCCGTCCCATCATCATAATCTTGATGGGCGTTCATCTGTGCATGTGGGCATTCGTTATTCCAATGTGGCCTTCCGCAATGACGGCATCCTGAGGGAGGCTTTCTCCCCTGATCATTGTTGTTTGACGCAGCACTATTGCTGCCTGAGGAAGGAGCCTTAGCTTTGGGTGCACTCCGATCTCCCCCACTTCTGCTAGAGCCACCACTGTTAGGCTGGCCTCCTTTGTATCCCGCTCGAACAGGCGATTGAGGCCTATCCTTCCGAGTTTCCACTTGATAGTCCCCAAGGTATTCCGCTACTTGGATCGCCTCGGGTAGGGTATCTACCCGTTGTCTTTGCAGTTCCATGCGGGCATAGGGTTTCAACCCTTCCAGGAATGTGAAGAACTTGTATTTGTCCCCCATGTCACGGATGTTCAGCATGAGCGCAGAGAATTCTCGCACGTAGTCCCGCACTGATCTGGTCTGTCGGAGCTCCCGTAGTTTTTTCTTTGCATTGTACTCAACATTCTCGGGGAAGAACTGTAGGCGTATGGCTGCTTTCAGTTCTTCCCATGTCTCCAAAGCATCTTCACCGGCCCTGATGGCTTCGTACTTCACACGCCACCAGAGCTTAGCATCACCCTGAAGATACATGGAAGCAGTTTCTACCTTCTTTGTTTGTTCTAGGCCTCCCACGACATCGAAGTACTGCTCGATGTCGAAGATGAAATTCTCCACTTCTTTAGAATTCCGAGCTCCACTGTATGGCTTTGGCTCAAGAAATTTTCAGTTTTTGTGCCATGGGGGCGAGGTTCACAGCGCCCTCGATTTGATTTCCACCTCCTCGAAGCAAGCCTTGTAGAGCAGCATTAAAAACATTAAGCTGGCCTGTCAAGTTGTCTATAGTTTGCTGCATGGCAGTCACCTTGTCTGCCTCTTTTGCCCTGTAGGCTAAATCCTCGGTACGCTCCTGTCAGAGGTCCTCGAATTTACCAAAAATTTCGGCTGCCTCAGTAGCTGTCGTTTGCTGGTCTCTTTCAGAGTCGCGTTTGATGTTTTCTATGTCAACTTCGGCCTGGATCATTCTGCAGTCCAGGTCGTCCAACCTTTGTACTAGGTTGGTTTGTAGTTCAGGCACCGTATTTACAATGGGTCGTAATACGCCAACCGTCTCCTCAAGGGCCGCAATGCGGTCCCCATGATTCACCATGTTCAGAAATTGTGGTAATGGAAATGCGTTCCCTCGTCCGATGTCGAGCCTAGGCTCTGATACCAACTATTACGCGGCGCCTTCTTGAGATTCCTTGGAAGGACGACGTAAGGCTAAGCAACTGATGACAGTACAACTTTTGTCCGTCAACTGAGGTCCCCTCCGTATGCTAGACGAGATTGTCAGTGCCGTACGGGAAAACCGATGTCAAGAACAATTGAGAGAATAGTAAAGAGAATTGAAAGAAAGCTTGATTGCATAAATTAAAGCTATTACAAAAGAAGGCAACACGGTGTCGAGGGGGAGGGGCACCAGTACAGAGAATTGCTTGCTAGAAAGTTTTGATTGTTTGATCCCCCCTAATAATACTTAAAAAAAATAAACCAAAGCTACAAGACTTGACCTAATTAAGCTAGAGGAACATAATGAAAGTACATGGAATAAAACTACTTTATATTTACAATGAAAAGGACTTAGTTTCCTACAAGGTAGAAAAAAGTCCGTTGTCAGCAACTTTGTCTTTGGTATCACGATTTGGGCGCGCGGTATTGTCTGCGCACGCGGCGCTGTTGGCAGCTGCTTGTGGCTGTGCGCTAGCGAAGGATATCGGTGGGGCGACGGAGGCACATGCGCGCTTGTCACTTGGCGCAGCCAAGACCACAGGGCCGTCCGTGGCGCTAGGCGTTGGGAGGCTTGCCAGGACGCCACGGGGCGCGTCCAAGGGGTCATAGAGCATGGCTAAAAAGCCACCCATAACATACCACATGTTAATTTTGGAAAGGGAAGTCAACAACGGTAATATTTTAAGGAGAAACATGAATATCGCAGCTATCAAAAATCCTTCTCATTCATTAGCATCCACAATGTAGCCATATGGGGTTTTAGAGTCGTGTTTTGGGGGAGAACTTTATGGGACAAGTTTTAGTGTGTCACTTGTGTTTGCCTCTTCGTGAGGTTGTTCTTTCGATATTTTGTACTCTCTTTTATATACTGGATTGCTCATCTTCGCCGGGGACGTAGTTGAGTTGACTGACCCGCGTTAAATGTTTGTGTCTCTTTTGGTATATTACTCTTTTGTTGTATGATTTATCGTTGTTCAAGAAGGTATCATTATAACTAGCTTCAGTATGACACCTGATCTTTTTGGTCCTAACACATTAAACCTGGATCAAAGATGAAGGTGCTCTTCCTCATCTAAAACTTGGTCTTCTTAGCTCATCATTCTTCACTGAGGATGTAATTTGCCTTGGCATGTTTATAGCCCCAATGACGAACTGATTCTTTCTATCCCGTTCCGCTAAATTCGGTAGAAGATCAGCTGGAATGTTACCTTCCCTGAAAGTGTGAGTAAATTGAAACTGTCCATCTATGTAATTCGTTGCTTGAATCTCTTTGACTTCCTCTCTGATTTGCCATGCCGTGGAGATTTCTCCCTTTATCATTTGAAGAACAAGTAAAGAATCTGATTCAATAGTTAATCTGTTAAAGCCGTGGTCTAAACACCGTCTCATTCCAGTTTTAATTGCCAAGCCGTAGAAATATCTTACTTGACCATTTTACAAAAGCTGTATAGGAGAAGTAAATATGGTGGGTGTAAATTGATTTTAAACCTATTGTAAGATAATACCTAATACTTTTGATGGATAATAATTTCTTGAGAGATCTGAAAGTTATTGAGAAACTAAAATGGTGATGGATGCAAAATAAATACAAATATATATCATAGTGATGTGAGATTATCATGAGAAGGGCCAGTAGGCCACATACGTGCTTTTAGAATTCGAAGTGCAAAAACTTCATGTTTCGTTTCGAAGCATACCCTAATGTTGTCCGCATCCCACCACCTAAAAGTATTCCCGACTCCAACTCAAATTAAGCTTAATTATCTAATAACATTAATTTTCAACACCTTGGTTGGAGGCTAAGAATTGGTTCAAAATCTCATGAGGTTCCTTAGTTGTAGCATAAAATGACTTAATTTTGAATTATAGAGCCAATTTGTTCCATATGATTGAATTCATATATATTGACATACAACTGTGCACATGAGAAAAAAGGAAGATGGATCTTTTGCTTGCCGAAGAAACACTAAAAGGGTTCATCCTATTTTGAGTCTCAAGAAAATAGAAAAGCACATATTAAAGAGACTAATGGAAACCAAAAATAATATTATTTATCCAAAATAGGAAAATAGAATGGCGAAGAGAAAGACAATGAATTAGATAACGTATTGTAAAATTCATATACTCCTTTTCATATTACGTACCTAACTAAAACAATGTAATGTTTTAAGCAAACGTTACTGCTATATTATTAAAATGCTTTTATCTGGCAAGGATGCATATGCAACATAAGAGTCATAAATATTTCAGTTAGTATAGAGGAAAAAGAAGATGGAGTCTGTCCTAAAGCATCAACATAAACTAAGAGAAGGAGATAAAAGATTCAAGGATACAACTCAAGATAGAGTTTTTGAATTCTATAGAAATAACTGAAGAGATCTTCTGTTAGGTGGAAGTAGCAGTAACAGTCAAATTAAAAGGTTCATGAAGTGATTAGTTATAACATACTAATCCTTGGCATATGAAATTTGTGTTGGGTAATCTTTATTCCATGAAATATGGGTTCTTTATTAAAAGGCCACACTTTTCGGTCTACGACAACGCTTTTCGAGGGTGGCCTAAAGAGCGTCGTAACCTTTGACCTAAAGCAATGCTTTAGAAATGTTGCTTTAGAAACCAAGCTTGCAAAGCGTGGCTTAAACACTAAAAAAGGCCACAGTTATCAGGTAACACTTTTCGGGTACTATACAACACATTAAACGCATGGCTTTAGTTATTCTTTAGACTACACCTTTCAAGCGTAGCTTTTGCTGTTAAATCGGCCATAAAATTTTCAATCCCTATGGCCACACTTTTGAAGTGTGGTAAATATTTCTAATCTATAAAATATTTGTTTATTTGTACAAGTCATGCTTTTGTGGTTAATAAATTATATTTTTGTATATGGTATTAGGGAAAGTCAAGTTTCAGGAAATAAACTCAATCACATACTAATAAGGCAAGTCATAAGACAAATTTATAGTGATAATAGAGGATCCACAGTAGGCAAGTACAAAAACTAGTGTCATAGGACGAAATCAATTAGCAATAGATCATGACAGGATAAAAAACTAATTAGGGCAGTTATTAGTGGTGTCAAAATATGATGAAAATAAGATAAAACATGTCACATTATAGTAGATTCAACAAACAGACTTGTAATTCTATTAATGCATACATCTATACATAGTTAACTATTCTATAACAGGAGATATGAGAACATGTTCAAATAACAAAATTAAACTTCAAGTGATTACTATTAGTGACATATGGGTTAAGCATGATCGAATTAACATACTCAAAGTAGATTTAAGCATGTCTCAAACTACAAAATATAATAGCATAACATAGTCTAATTGAAGTAATACATTAACATAAATCAGAATGAAACGACAAAAGTCTGATAACTCACCAGTTAAGATGAAGCAAGGAAGAAGGAAATCCAACGACATTGTGAATATCACTAAACAAAGTAGAAACTTAACAATTTCTGGCATTGGCTTTCAGCTGGCCAGAAATAAGAATACAGAACACGTTTTTATTCAAGAATGAAAAGAAAAAAACCTTAGTTTTTGTAGTGTTCTTAAGGAATTTTCGAACTTCCTCCCCTTTTAATCAAAGGGGAGTGGGGAGGGATTTAAATAGTGTAAGAACTGAACACATCAACATGGAAATAATTAATGCAAACACTAAAAAGGCAAGCACTTAAATCAGTAAGGAAGAAAATTTTGAAACCCTAGTTTTAGGTAAAAATACACAAAATCGGAAGAAAATAAAGGCAAAGAACCACATATTGCATAAAATGAACATAGACAGGAAATTATTCAAAAGAGAACACAGAATCGAACTAGATTTGGTTCAATTAAAAAGGATCTGAAACCCTAATTTAGGACAAGTAAAAGAAATCGACAGAAAGAGTCAAATTCTCACATAATAAGGCGAATACAGACAAGATAGTACTCAAAATCAAAGCTTGAACCAGATTTGGTTCGAAAAAGAGAATCTGTAAACTCTAACCTTAGGGTTAAGTATGAATCAGCAAGATACGAACAAATCGGGCTCATAAGGCACAAAATAACGTGTGTGGACTTAGTGTCGTCCAGATTCAAGAGATGAAGATCGGTTAGGACATAATCAAAGTGGGATACTTGCCATGTTTAGGCAAGTACTAAGTAATATTGTAAAAAATCAACAAATAAAGGAAATATGCCAAAACGGTAAGTAAATGGGAAGAAAATCTCATTAGGAACGGGATTGGGGGAGGATTTTAGAGAGGCGGCACGCTAGGGTTCTTCAGAGGAAGGGAGTAGAGAGGCGGAAAATTAGGAGAAATGGGGTTAGGGTTTGGGAGATGGGGATATAAGAAAAGCGGGGGGATGTTTATGAGCCGTTGATCATTTTTTATCAACGACTGGATTTTGAGTGGAGCTGGGTCGGGTTTAATTGAATGGGTAAGGCTATTGGGCTAGGCGTATTGGGCTTGGGGAAATTGGGTAGTTTAGGTCCAAAATTAATTGTAGAATCAGGGCCAAATTTTAAATACCCAATTTTAATAAATAAATAATTTATAAAAATAATAGATGAATAACAAAAAATATTATTTGTGCATGCAAATGACTAAAAATAATTATTTAACATTATAAAAATGCAAAAGTTATTTTTTGCATAAATAATGTAATTATAAGTACATATGAGCTATTATTGTAAAATATGCAATTTAGCCTTAAAAATACAAATGCCATTATAACAAATGTACAAAAAATATTTAAAATCTAATCTGGGTGTAAATGATAAGTTTAGATGATAAAATTATCATAAAAATAGTTTTTAAGGTAATTAATAGATATTTATATAATAAAATGCAGAAATAAATTGATTTAAAGCCTTTAAAAATTATGCAAAATACTTGTATATGCTTGTAAATCAAATGATGATGCATATGCACTATTTTTAAAGTATACATATATATATATATATTGGCTGAATACATACGGAGACACTTAAAGTTGACACGATCTTTCATTTAGACACCTGAACTCAATTGTGTTCCTATTGAGCACTTATACTACCTGAAACTTATTCCAATTGAACACTTTTTTGACAATCAGTCAAACTTACAAAGTTTGTGCAATGCACTCGCTGCTGACGTGGCGAATAACGAATAAAAAAATGACTTATATTATTTTGAGTAAAAAAAGAAAAAGAAAAACTATGTTAAATCTATTTAATAAACAAAATAAATCAGTGATCTTGGTGTTCTTCACTATTTTCATGTGTGTTCTTGTTTCAAGCACGATTTTAATCCAATTTTTTAAGAGAAACTCCTCAAACTTTGTTATAACTTCAGCTAAAGGTTCCCCACGACGACCCGAACACAACCCCAATATTAATTTCCCAAACTTTAATCAAATCAAGTAACCCATTTTAAACCTTTCAAGTTTGTAAAGACCCAGTAATGGTGGTTTTCAAATTTTGTAAGAAAAATCAGTGTAATAGTAGACTGGTTCAGATTTTATCCGTTTTGAAATTTTATTTGTTTTCAATTCCCCACGATACAGAGTTCAGACACATAAATCAGTGCAAAATTCAAATCGAATAACAGCCCGTAACATTACACGCAATTTACACCCAGATTTACACTCTGGTTCAATCGAATCAGTGCAAAATTCAAATCGATTTAGACGAATAAAACGGGATATAAATCGAGTTCAGACACAACAATTCAAATCGAAATCAGTGCAAAAATTCAGTTTCCAAATCTGTTTTGTTTTTTAGGGAGAAGAAGAATGAAATAAAAAAGAAAAATAAAACAAAAATACTGTTTTTCGGGGTCTTCACGCGCCTATGTCGGTTGAAACTCACTTTATGTGCCAACTCAGCAAAAAGTGTTCAATTGGAATAAGTTTCGGGTAGTATAAGTACTCAATAGGAACACCCTTGAGTTCAGGTGTCTAAATGAAAGATCGTGCCAACTTTAAGTGTCTCTGTATGTATTCAGCCTATATATATTTGAGGAATATGAGGGAAAAATTGGGTATCAACAGCTGTCCCTCTTTACTCGGGAAGGATGAAAGAGTTGTCGGGTAAAGAAATGATGACCGATTTTGACCGAATAGGGTGTTTTGAAAAATATAGGCCGCACCCTGGTCTCTGAGCTGCCTACATTTCCCTGGTTTTACATGAATCAGGTCATCTGTAGTTCTGGATCCAACATTGTACTAAACCGATAGAGTTGTTGTAAGAACGGACAAAATATTCTTGATATGACAGATCGGGATTGGGAAATGATGTATCTGAGAATGGTTACGTATATTTGAACGGTTATAAGATGGGCATGGGTAACAAATGGTGCTCGGTTATGTTTGAAATAATTGAAGGGTATGAACGTTGAATGGAAACTGGAGCGAAGATTGCTCCGGTTAGGAGAACAGTTACTCCTAGATCACCTGCAAATTCAAAATACGATGCGTGCATATATATTATCGCATTAAACATGATGCAAATTCCCTCTGGACCATGGAGATTGTCTTTGGACGGTGAGGATGATGTACTTAGACCATGACGTCCCGGGCTATGAATTGTGAGATAGGGGATTCGCAGGCGATGAAATGATGTTCTCGGGCCATTAGGATGATGCCTCTGAACCATGATGCCTTTGAATAATGATGTGCAGTATTAAGAGATTCTCATGCCATGGCATGGTGTTTCCCGGCTATGAGATGACGCCTTCAGACAAATCGGCTATATATCAGCCCATAAGATGCAGAGACATGATGCTTGAGATAAAATAAAATAGAGCTTAGTCTTGTGTAAGATCGGAGGCATAGCTTAGCCTCAAGAGAATAGAATAATGCAAGGTTTTGGAATAGCAACATTTGAGGTTATGCAAGGAGAGACAATGCTTAGTCTCGTGCAAGTTGGAGACAATGCTTAGTCTCATGCAGGGAAGGTAGATCTTAGCCTTATGCAGTTGAGGAGGCATGGCTTAGCCTCATGCAAAGTTGGAGACAGTGCTTAGTCTCATGCAATGGGAAGGCTGTGCTTAGCCTTATGCATTGAGGAGGCAGGACTTAGCTTCATACAATGGGAAGGCAATGCTTAGCCTTATGCAATTAAGGAGGCAGGGCTTAGCCTCATGCAAAGATCTGAGACAATGTTTAGTCTCATTCAATGGGAAGACAGAGCTTAGTCTTACGCAATTAAGGAGGCAGGGCTTAGCCTCATGAAAATATTTGAGACAATGCTTAGTCTCATGCAATGGGAAGGCAGAGCTTAGCGTTATGCAATTAAGGAGGCAGGGCTTAGCCTCATGCAAGATGGAGACAGTGTTTAGTCTCATGAAATGGGAAGGCATTGCTTAGACTTATGCAATTAAGGAGGCAGGGCTTAGCCTCATGCGAAGATTTGAGACAATACTTAGTCTCATGCATGAATAGATAATAAGTGATATCAGAGTATTTCTTATCTGGAGATGAGTTTGGTAGCTTTGTTGTTGTGAAGGAGTGATTCTAAGGTGCGCACGTACTGGCGGCTATCTCTTGTTCCTGCATTCAAAGAAAAATCATGAGTTTTGCGGGGGAGGTTGGTTCGTGCCTTTGCCTTCTTGTTTTTCTCTGCTCTGCATCGAAATTCTGTTCGAGTTACCATGGGTAGCATCTGGCCAAAAAATAAAGTTTTCGAAAAATATTAATGCATAGTTATTCAAAACATAGTAATATGCAATTTTAAAAAAAATTAATTAGATGAACCAGTAACTGTGACACTATTAGAGGCATTGCGACCTTCTTGCCATAGAATTTTGAGGGTCCTCCTCAAAATTCTCCCCTAGTTATCTAGACAAATTTCTGGTTGTTCCGCACGCGGTGTCGTTGGCTGAACTTGCTTCGGAGTTTTAAAGGCCCTCCTCAAAATTCTGCCCCAGTTTCTGATTATGAGGGAAAATGAAATTTTATTGTATTGTGACCGAACCCACAAGGCTGCCTACGTATCCCCTCTTAAACGAGAATCAGGTCAAGTGTAGTTTAATTACATCATATGAAGAAATGTAAACAGTTTAAACATAATATCTTTTGACTACATCTGAGTTGATAGGCTATTGCCAAATTTCTCCATCCATTTGTACGAGTATGATTGCTCCTCCTGTTAGTATTCTGTGAACCATGTAGGGTCCTTTCCAGTTGGGTGAGAATTTTCCTTTGGCTTCATCCTGATGTGGAAAGATTCGTTTCATCACCAGCTTCCCCAGTGTGATGAAAGTTGTTCTCTCTGCATCTTTTTCATCCATCCAAATTTTATGATAACTCGCGAAGCAATCAACAAAGGATTGGAGGTCATGTTTGGCGCAATTTTCAATCAGTATGTGTATATTTGGTAGTGGGACGTCATCTTTGGGACTTGCTCTGTTTAAATCCCGGTAATCGATACACACCCTGACCTTCCCGTCTTTCTTTGGAACCGATACAATGTTGTCTAACCGAGTTGGATATTCAACTACCCTGAGGACCTTAGCTTTGATTTGCCTGGTGACTTCTTCCTTGATTTTTTGACTCATGTCTGGCTTGAAATTCCTGAGTTTCTGTTTTACTGGTTGACACATTGAATTGGTAGGTAGCTTATGAGATACTATGGATGTGCTCAATCTGGTCATATCATCATACGACCATGCGAAAATCTCTTCATACTCTTTCAGGAAATTAGTGTACTCTTCCTTCTCTGATAGTGACAAGTGAATGCTTATGCGACTCTCTTTGACGGTTGCGGAATCTCCCAAGTTGACTATCTCAGTTTTGTCCAGGTTGGACTTAGGCTTATTTTCAAAATTCTCAACTTCTCTGACAATTTCCTCAGGTATCATATCTTCTTCTTCTATTTCTTCCGAGTCATTGTCCTTATGTTGCGTTGTCTCATTACATGTCACAGTCGTTGGTTCATCAAGATAAAAAATAGTAATGTTGTAGAGAGAAAGATATAGAAGATAGTAATAATAAAACATCAAGCCATTGATAAATATTAAAATGTCAAACTAATCGATTTCTAATGACTCAAACAATGTTTTCCAAAACAAAATACTGAAAATATTTTAAAACAAAATGCTCAAGAAGAATTGTTTTAAATAGTAAATGACGCTAGTAGCCAGGCTACCCGGGACTCGTTGGGCCCTTGATGGTGTAGCTTTCAAATTTTTGAGGACGACTCCTTTCTCCACTGTCTGGATGACGAGGCCTTCTTCTTCCTCCTCCTCAACTATTACACTGCAATCCATGTCTTCCTCTTCTAGAAATAAATTTCTCAAACCAGCTAGCACTTCATCCTCTTCGGATCCCCATATCATATCAACTTGATGGAAGGATTGGCTCAGATGCAGTATTAGTTGTTCAATGGGGTAATAAGGACCGCGCCATGGTGGATGCTAATTTTGATACTCATGCAAGGTGTACTGATATCCCAATCCAAAGGTCGTGCTGTGACGTTTTTGCTGTATTGGTTTGGCAATACCTTGGAGATTTTTATCGAGCCCTTTACCGGGTTCATACCCTACCCATGCTAGTATGCTCTCTATTTTGCTGCTCCACCACTTGTCTTTCTCAATTGCATTGACGCGCTCGATGCGATGATAAGTCTCTCCAGCCAATTTTCTTCTATTTTCCACGACCGGAACAGTTTGATTGGTATAAATGGGATTACTCCCGTCTCCATAGATGATCACCTCCTAATGGTTCCATTCAAACCTTACAGCCTGGTGCAAACTGGAAGCCACAACCCCATCGGCATGGATCCAAGGTCGTCCCAACGATAAGTTGTATGAGGCGGATATGTCGAGTACTTGGAATTCGACATCAAACCAAGTCGGGCCCATTTGTAAGCAAAGATTGGTTTCCCCGATCGTGGCCCTTTGAGATCCGTCGAATGCTTTTAGGTTCATTGTTCTTGCCCATATTTCATGCAATCCTTTGCCCAATCTCTTCATAGTCGTCAATGACAGATGTTGAGACTGGAACCTCCATCTATCCAAACTCTGGCAATGAATTTATCTTCGCACTGTACCGTGATAGGCAACGCCCTGTTATGGCTCAATCCTTCTGCTGACAATTCATCTTGTCCTACCATGTTATCCATTTCTCCGCTGGTGATATTGTTGGGCACGTAAGCTTCGTTCAATACCCTCTTCAAGGCGTTCCTATGTGCTTCAGAATTATGCAGTAATGATAGAATAGATATCTGAGCATGGGTTTTGTTCAGATGGTCAACTATAGAGTATTTCCTTGCATTCACCTTTCTCCAAAGATCATCTGGGCCAGTTTCAATGATGGACTTCTTGGAAGCAGCTTCTTTACTTCTTCCCCCTAAGTGCTCAGGTGTGTAAACTCTACCAGTCCTGGTCATCCATTGTGCGGCACCAGCTTCTTCCATTTTTGCTCTTTCTTTTCTCCTGGCTTCTGCAACATAGTCCCAAGGTACGACTTTTGAATTAAAGGATGGTGCGGGTGCTACCGTCACAGTGAAGGGTGTAGTCATTTCTGCTTCAAACGGAGCAGATGCAGTTGCAGGTGTTGTTACTTCCACCTCGAACAGGGTCAGTACGGCTACTTCAACTTCGACTGGTGGCTGTATCCGTACCACAATAGGAGTAAGAGTGACCGCAGGATTCTTGGGGTCATCCCCTTCTCGAATAAGCCCAATTGACCCTTCCAGATCCCATTCTTTGTTAGTCTCTATCACGTTCACCCCCTCACCCCTGTGATCTGGGAGGGGATTATTGCGGATGTTAGGTGTAGCCTCCGTTGCTTGTATGACCTTGGTATCATTTAGTGTCTGGATCTTGTCTTTCAGAGTGCGACATTCATCAATGGTATGACCCTTCATGCCGGAGTGGTAGACACATGTTTTATTTGGATTGACCTATTGTGAGGAGTTTTCCATGGAAACAACGGGAATAGGAGTGACGTAACCAGCAGCTTTCAACCTTTCGTATAACTAATCGATAGGTTCAGCAAGAGGGGTATATTGTCTGGGCGGCCTGCGGTCAAAATTTGTCCTGGGTTTCTTATAGTTCTGGCAGGCTGGTGGTGAGTGGTAATATGCTGGCTGGGTGTTATAAGAATGGTAGGCGGTCGTGGGTTGCGGATATCTGGGAGGTGAAGGTTGATATGTAGGTGGATGTGTTTGATATGTAAGAGGAGATTTTGGACCTTGGGCCACCATCATGGACCCTACTTCCTTCTTTTTGGATATACCCCCTGACTGCAAAGCTTTGTTTGTAGCCTGTAATTCCTAGAAATTAGTTACCAATTTGCTCTTGATTCCTTCTTCAATCCTGTCCCCCATTGATGATATCGGAAAATTTGTGATTTTTGATAACCATTAACCTTTCGTAGTATTGCGGATCCTGGGACCAGACAAAGAACTTGTTTATCTATTTTTCTTCCAATGCCGGACTTACTTCGCAGCTTCCGATCTCCACCGAGTAGCATAGTCACAGAAAGTTTCTGTTGGCTTCTTTTTGAGATTCTGGATATAGAAGACATCTGGTGCATTCTCCGTATTAAACCTGAACCGATCTATGAATCCAATGCCATGCTTACCCAACTAACCCACTTCTTTGGATTTTGACTGATGTACCAAGATAGGGCGTCTCTAGTGAGTCTCCTCATGAATAATTTCATGCAAATCCTTTCATCCTTTCCAACTCCTACGAGCTTGTCACAATATGTCCTTAGATGCACCTTTGGGTCACCTGTTCCGTCAAACATCTCGAACTTGGGAGGTTTGTAACCCTCCGGCAGTTCTACGTCCGGCTGAATACATAGATCTTCATAGTTCAAACCCTCAATGCCTTTACCCCCTTCGACGCCTTGGAATCGACTTGTGAGCTTCTTAAGTTCTTCTGCCATATTCTTAATGAGCAGGTCCTTCTCGGTAGATTCTGGTGTGTATGAGGTTTGTTGAATGGGGTGAGGTAGAGTTTCTACATATATGGGGTTGTTTTGATGGATACCAGGGGTTTGGGTGTAGTGGTGATCATTGGTTGAGTTCTGCGGATCGGGGGTAAGATGTGGTGTATTTTGAGGGTATGGTAGGTGGTGGTTTGTGGATACTGGGTTGGATGATGTTGATGCTTAGGAGGAGTTAGTACTGGTAGAGGATTAGGATTTTGGGGAGGTGTTGCGTATTGATGAGGTGCGAGGGGATTTTGTGGATGTTGGTTTGGTGTGCTTTGAGGAGGTGTTGTATTTTGGGCGTTCTGTTGGTTGATATCCGGTACATTTAAGGTGAGGGAGAGGTTTGTCAAATTGCGGACCAACTCAAGTTCCCCTTGTAACTCCAATTTTTTCTGCTCCAACCGTAGAACCAAATCATTCTGAGCCGGAGTACTCTGACCATTTGAAGTTTCAACATTTTCTGCATGCGTAGCGTTGTATTTCCTGATACCGCTCATGTCATCCATCTTAGCTTTTCCCTTATTTTTAGGATCACTTGGAGGAGGAGGTGGTGGAGGACCTCTGGATCTGGTATGTTATGCTGATGATGCCAGTATGCACGAACCAACCTTAGGGGGTGGGAATAATCAAAACAAAAAAGGTAAACAAATCAGTAGGGAATTTTGAAAGGATATTTTCAGTATTTAAACATGTATTGCAGAATTATAAATTCGTGTACAAATTTGGGGACCTCATTTTGCCCGAGGTAGGCCTAGCGACGTACAGATTTTGGAGAAACTTAGTGCCGACAATTGACTCATTACATTAATGTAATAAAGAGATCAAACCTTTAAAGCAATAATCAAAAAGGGTTACTAGTGGCATTTTCCTTATTACAATCAAATTCTAAAACGACTCTAGGAAAACAAGTAAACAACAAATCTAATCTACTTGGTCTCGGAGGGACCTTCTCCAAGCTTGGCCTTCTTAGCCCCATTGATCATATTCCCCAGGTCACACATGTCCAACAGCAGATACGCCCTTTCTAGGTGTCCTCCTTCGTTGCCCTCTGCATTCTGACAATCCACGATCATTTTCTTCATCTTCCCTTCAAGCTCCATTAGACCCTGCTCTAAATACTCCAACCTTTCTGTTGATTCTGTAGCAATTCCTCTCAATTCATTGATTGATTCCATGTCTACCTTGTGTTGTTCCAAATGTCTGGCCTCAGGCTCAAATATTCTTTTGCACAACCTCTTGTATTTTACTTGTGCTTCAGCAGCGTCTTCTATGACCCTGTTTCCTTGATCAATCCCTGGCTTGACTTCTCCCGCTATGTCATATCCAACCATGATAGGTAGAAATATACATGACCGGCGTGATACTGATCTGGTGTGATGGTATCCTTTTCCATAATGATCTTCAGATGCCACATATGTTGTGCCTCACACTTGAATGGAATGGCATCACCCTGAAAGTCTGCTTTGTAGTGAACCATCTTGGAAACTCGTGGTATGAATTGCTTTCTCCCAGCCTGTCTCATGACCCTGATAGGAGCATAAAGATAGATACCCCTCAACCCAATCAACACTAAGTGAGGAACTTCTCTTGACCTGATGATGAACTCGCTAGTAGGGAACCACTCGAACATCCAATGGACCTTGTCATTAGTCAAATTGCTAAAGAAATGTACCCAATGCGCAGCGTTTCCCGGTTGTGCAAACCTGTCTGGATGGGAGTCATTCTTTTTGGATGGTGAAAAGCTATGTGGTCATTCCATGGTCGCCACGGAAATTCTTAACGGTACTATCCTCTTTGAAGATGTTCCAACAACCATATTTGCAGTAACAAATTACAACCCTCAAAATGCCTAAATCCCTTCTTGCAACGGTCCAAGGCTCGGTATATCTCTGCCACGATCATTGGGACGATAGTGTACGTTTGTCCCTAAATTCCTTCCATTAAGGTCTTGGTGACCATAGCCAAACGAGTGTGGATCATGTCTCCTTGAATTGGGAATACTATCATCCCTAGAAATCAAACGATGAACATGAAAACCCGCCGATGAGTCCAGCCTAGAGAAGTGATGGCAAACTCATCATGATAGATACGGTAGGATGTGCTGTGCCCATAACGCTCGTAAAGGAAGTCGAAAGGTATGTAAGACTTCTTCAGGCAGACTAACTTGTCATTCTTTCTAAGACCCATCATCTTCAGAAACCTTCTAGAAGTACGATTTTCTGGTACCAATAAACCAGGTCTATCCCAGGGAAGCCCAGCAAAACCTCCTATTCCCTAAAGAAGGGGAGTCATCTCTCTATTACCAAAATGGAAAACAACCCTCTTTTCATCCCAGAACATAATAGCGGCCTCGATTAGTATATTTTTTGGCTGAATGTCCAGCAAAGACGGTAGATTTTTGAGAATTCTTTTCACATGGTTTTTGTCGCTTGGAGAGAGATTTTCCCACCAGTCTAGCAACAGAGGTGAGATACTTCGGACCATGCCGAACCTGGGGACTTCGTGCCTCATTTCTGCAAAACAAATAAATTTAGCCCTCTCCCCCTCCGAATTTGACTGTTTACACATTAATGATTAACATATCAGCACATTTTTTCCAAATAATGCACATATCATGATGTGACCATTAGGATTATGGAAATCTCGATGGGCTTTGAACAAGGCTAGCCTTACAGAGTTATTATGCAGACATCATTCTAACCCGTACTAGATTCAGATATGATGCATGAACAATTAATATCAGAGTGGGGTTTTCTATAAGAGTCTTGACCGGTACCCTCAAGTGGACAACTTGAGAGGGAAAGGCATGGAACCGTCGACTGCAACGCTAATCGGCTAGTTTTATCGCAAATAAGCCTTTCCAAATTTAAAAGGGTGATATAGGAAGAGCGCGGACACTCATCAAGTGCCTCTATGGTATTAACTGCGCACGAGTGGAATATGATGTAGAGAATGTAATTATGCAAAGATAAAACAACACGTTGTCAAGTATTTTGCAAGGTGAAGCAATAAATGTAGTATTTAATAAATGTAAAGGTAGAAAATAAAAAAAAAACAAGAAAGGAGTTAGTTCGTAGAATGGAAAAATTATATTAAAGCGATAAAAGGGGTAGGGATTGGGAAAGACATAACACAATTTTTTTTAAAATTGGAGCAAGGGAACATGATTGGAAAATGACGGAGGGAATGCGTATTACAACCAGATTAAGCGAGGAATTGCATGTAAGTTCATATAAAGGGAAAAATAGGGAAGGGGTGTGCATGTGGCAAATAAAAGGGAGAATGGGATCGGGGTGTTCAAAATAATAAATACACGCTTATCGAGAGAGACTAATTCATACAGACCAAGTTCATTATGGTAAGAGCCAAAGAAAATCCCCAGTAGAGTCGCCATGCTGTCGCGCCCATTTTTCTCGCGAAATCAGGATTCGACACGTGGCAACTCTTTTAAAGGAAGGGTATTAAAAGAGAGAATCGCCACCTAACGTGTTTGAGGTGCGTTAAGGCACCTATTTGCAATTAACTCTAGATTAACCAGTCTGCGTCACCAAAGATCGAGTAAGGGCTCAAATTACCTTGAGGAGAAGGTGTTAGACACTCTTCGAGGTCCACAACGGTGGGTCCCAGCCGAACTCGAATTATATGAATAAGTCTAAGAGAAAAGAAACACTTGGACAAATAAAAGAATTACTTTAAACAGAAATGGTGGGTCTTAAGTTTTTTAGCCTAAAGGATCACCCCGTGCAATATAAATAATACTTTGTAACTCCCTCAAGATGGGGTGTTACTTATATTATTCAGTGGGCACAGACTATCTTCTCTTGCTACTCGATTACTATCTTTAAGTTGTTCACCTAAAGCGCTCTAGTCAATTCTAAATCGTACCCTATGTGTGCACTACCCATTCCAGGCCTATGGTCCAGGAGGCATTTAAACCTCTATTTCAGGGTGGTTCTAGACCATAACTTAGGCTATTCAAAAAAGAAAATACTAAGCGGCATATAAAAAACAGTTTAGGACTTTCAAATAGAAGCAAGTATGGGCTCAAGTTAGCCTCCGCATTTAGACATCAAATACACGACAAACTGGTTAACATTTTGTTAGATTTAATTAATTAAAGTAGAATCCTATAGGCAAGATCTCTATGTGATATTAAACGAATGAGCAGACAGTCATGCGCAAAGCCAATTTCTTAGAGCTATTGCCAAAACCTACATAAGTTTGCCTACTATTTTTTAGCATAATGAGATTAACCTTACAAGCATGATATCTAGGCATTTTATGCGATAATAAACAGTGGAAATTACAGAAACATATCCAGAATTACTTGTTTTAATCCTTTAGGCATGCTTTCTAGTGAGGGTAACAACACAGTGTTTGGAAACTTATGAATAAATGCGCGGACATGATAATTAAATTGATTCAAACCTATAGGCATGCTTTCTACGATTAATCCAATTTTAGATCCTATAGACATGATTTCTTTAAATCGTGAACAGAACAATAAAAAACATGATTTTGCACATATATTGAATCATACCATTTCCTATAGGCATGGTATCTAACAAGCAAAAATAGAACATCATTGAACCAAGCATTGAACCTATGAGCATGGCTGCTAGCATGTGATGACTGACCATAATAATGTACCTATAGGCATGATTTCTAACATAAAACATTTAACAACACAGTATCGAACCTATATGCAGGATTTCTACCCAACTTTATTGCAAATGTAAAATGAGAACCCCTTCCCAATTTCACTAACACCCTAGAATTGTTATTACAAATAATTATTACAGATCAGAATTGAATGTAGTAAATTACAGAATATATATAACTATAGGGAGCCTACAACATGCCTAAATATACCTGGACAGGCCATGCCTTCAAATCATAACATCACCAAAGTCTCATGCTCATAAATACAAAATAACCAGTTGTTGAGAGATTCACCCATTGGACATATATCAAGGCTGAGCATACAGAATTCAGGACCCTAGTGTGTCAGAGATTCCAAGGGCTTCAAAAGCCCAGGGTGGTGCACGCACTAGGGAGGTCAAAAGACGGAACCTTTTTAACTTTGGCTTTCAGCCGACTAAGAATAAGAATTCAAAAGGACCAGGGGAATAGAATGGGATTAGGGGATCCACTAAAGGACAAAATCACATATACAAACAAACAACATACATGTTTGAACTTAGGCAGACTTAGTCAAGTTTCAGGAAATAAACTCAATCACATGCTAACAAGGCAAGCCATAAGACAGTTTTATTGTGATAACAGAGGATCCAGATTAGGCTAAGTACATAAACTAGTGTCATAGGAAGAAACCAATTAGCAATAGATCATGACAGAATATAAAACTAACTAGGACAGTTATTAGAGGTGTAAAAATATGATGAAACAAGATCAAACAGGTTACATTATAGTAGATTCAACAAACAGACTTGCAATTCTATTAATGCATACATCTATACATAGTTAACTATTCTATAGCAGGAGATATGAGAACATGTTCAAATAAAAAACTTAAATTTCAAGAGATTACTATTAGTGAAATATGGGTTAAGTAGGATCGAATTAAAAGACTCAAAGTAGATTTAAGCATGTCTCAAACTACAAAATGTAATAGCATAACATAGTCTAATTGAAGTAACACATTAACAGAAATCAGAATGAAACGACAAAGGTCTGATAACTCACCAGTTAAGATGAAGCAAGGAAGAAGGAAATCCAACGATATTGTGAATATCACCAAACAAAGCAGAAACTTAACAATTTCTGGACTTGGCTTTCAGTCGGCCAGAAATCAGAATACAGAACAAGTTTTTATTCAAGAATGAAAAGCAAAGAGCCTTAGTTTTTGTAGTGTTCTTAAGAAATTTTCGAACTTCCCCCTTTTTTTAATCAAAGGGGAGTCGGGAGGGGTTTAAATAGTGTAAGAACTGAACACATCAACATGGAAATAATTAAATCAAACACTAAAAAGACAAGCACTTAAATCAGTAAGGAAGAAAAATTTGTAACCCTAGTTTTAGGTAAAAATACACAAAATCGGCAGAAAATAAAGGAAAAGAATCACATATTACATAAAATGAACATAGACAGGATATTATTCAAAAGAGAACATAAAACCGAACTAGAGTTGGTTCGATTAAAAAGGATCTAAAACCCTAATTTAGGGCAAGTAAAAGAAATCGACAGAAACAGGCAGATTCTCACATAATAAGGTGAATATAGAAAAGATAGTACTCAAAATCAAAGCTTGAACCAGTTTTGGTTCGAATCAAAAGAGAATCTGTAAACCCTAACCTGAGGGTTAAGTATGAATCAGCAAGATACAAACAAATCGGGCTCACAAGGCACAAAATAATGCGTGTGGACTTAGTGTCGTCCAGATTCAAGAGATGAAGATCGATTAGGACAGAATCAAAGTGGGGTAATTTCCATGCTTAGTCAAGTACTAAGTAATATCGTAAAGAATCAACAAATAAAGGAAATATGTCGAAATGGTAAGTAAATGGGAAGAAAATCCCATTAGGAACGAGATTGGGGGAAGATTTGGACAGTGGGCGGGCTAGGGCTCTTCAAAGGAAGGGAGTGGAGAGGCGGCAGATTAGGGGAAATGAGGTTAGGGTTTGGGAGATGGGGATATAAGGAAAGTGGGGGGATGTTTATGAGTCGTTGATCATTTTTTATTAACGGCTGAGATTTGACCGAGGTTGGGTCGGGTTTAATTGAATGGGTAAGGGTACTAGGGTATTGGGCTTGGGTTAATTGGGTAGTTTATATCCGAAATTAATTGTAGAATTAGGGCCAGATTTTAAATATCCAATTTTAATAAATAAATAACTTATAAAAATAATAGATAAATAACAAAAAATATTATTTGTGCAGGCAAATGATTAAAATCAATTATTTAATATTATAAAAATGCAAAAGATTATTTTTTGCATAAATAATGTAATGATAAGTACATATGGGCTATTATTGCAAAATGTGTAATTTAGCCTTAAAAATGCAAATATAATTATAACAAATGTACTAAAAATATTTAAAACATAATATATGTGTAAATGATAAAATCATCAGAAAAATAATTTCTAAGGTAATTAATAGATATTTATATAATAAAATACAGAAATAAATGATTTAAAGCCTTTAAAAATTATGAAAAATACTTGTATATACTTGTAAATCAAATGATGATGCATATGCACTATTTTGAAAGTGTGTGTGTGTGTGTGTGTGTGTGTGTGTGTATTTGTGGAATATGAGGGAAAAATTGGTATTGACAGTAGCTCTCTCTAGAGCAACTACCACAATTTACTAAACGTATCCTCTCGAGCTACGCTAGTTGTCACTAATTCAATACGATCGCACTAAAGTTTCTTTATCTCTAATCACGCCTTTAAACCCTCCGTATTGATCTCTCAAATACATTAGGAGTGGTGTTGTTCAAAAACGACCTAAATGTGTACTCTCTCTCGATCAATACACACTAAATAGACACAGTTAATTGAGAGCACTTCAATCAACAACAATGAAAATATAGTTGAACAAGCTGAGAAAGATCAACGGCAAATTTATATTAAACGTTGTGAAAAATCATCCTTCAATAGGTTCCATCAAGCCCTAAATGAGAGAGTTTAGCCACTCATAAGTGTATCAACAATCATCATGATGTTCAAAGACATTAAACTACAAAGTAAAGAGATAAACGGAGGGAAAACTCGTTTATTCTTGATCCACAGTGCTCTGTAGCCTTTTTTCTTCTCCAAAATAATGTCCAACTCTTTCTCAACTCGTTAAGGGAATATTTATATTTTAGGGTCGAAGTAATTGAGTCCAGATTCGGTTTGGAGTCTTTTAACCCGCAACTTTGATCACCGGTCTATAGACCTCGCGCGACAAGGCTAATGGCATGGTCAGCTTGGCTACATAGCTAGTTGTGCCTGGCTTGTAGCGCGGTCAAGCTGGCTATACAGTTCGCTATTCTTGGCCTATAACGTGGTAAATCAGGATATAGAGCTTGATATGCTTGGCTTGGCCTGTAGCCAGGCTTGGGTACTTGGTGATTTTGTGCTCCTTTATTGCATTTTTGTCCTCTTTCCCTGCGACTTTCATTCAACTCTTTCTTCCGATGCTCCTACACATAAAACAACATAATTTAACTCAACTTTCACACAATTAATCTCTAAACCAACAAAATATAGGGTGGGTAATGTACTTTAAATATAGCATCTTTTCCAAACATCCGTTGGAAAGACTTTATTCTCATCACAAATCTTCTCTTCCACAACTATAAGTAGGGGTTTTCATAACTCATAAAAGACACCAGAAATCATAAAAAGAAGCAAGAGAGATCTCGTGAACCAAACGCTATAATTTCTCTAAAGCGATCAAGTACAAAATCAAGAAGGAAATCAAATTTAAGGTGCTCAACATCAAGATTAATTATTATTGTTTGTGGTGATCATTAAAGAGTTCGTGACGGATAAATCCAATTAAATTCAAATTCAAGATCAAGATCAAAGACCTTGTATTTATTTAATGTTGGAGAGGCAAATTAGAGGAATTATAGAGATTGTAACACTCATATTGTTTGAAATAAAATACTAAGATTGTTGCAACATTTTTTGCTCTCGATTAATTTCTTTAGGCAGTTTTATTGGCCACAAATATGGTACACTAAAAAATGTTCAAGTGCATTAATATTAAGCTTTTGTCCTTAGATGCTTATGGACCAAGA
The DNA here is from genome assembly GCA_005239505.1 of Nicotiana paniculata. Classification (NCBI taxonomy): domain Eukaryota; kingdom Viridiplantae; phylum Streptophyta; class Magnoliopsida; order Solanales; family Solanaceae; genus Nicotiana; species Nicotiana paniculata. The sequence goes on from ML356570.1 coordinate 77,341, forward strand.
ACTCTAACTATGATGGTTATTGAAGAAATATGAGTAACTCTACTAGGTTCTTTACTTTCTATTTACCAGCAAATATATTTCTATAACGCTGCTAACATTTGCGTTCTCATACAGTTGTAAAATTAATCAGCTGCTAGGTAGTATTTTTCAAACTTGTGTGTCGGTATCATATCTTTCAGATATATTTTCAAAGACTATTGTCTTCTCTAAGAGAAAGTGCTTTTGCATTTGGAGGCTCGGCCTCAAGCTTTATTTGATTCGCCAAATTAGAACTCCTGACATAAATAATGAGAAAATTTGTGAATATTGTATCAAAATAGCTGGTTAGAATATCTCAGTTGCATTATTCAACCCATGCTTAAACGAGGTTTCACTCATCCTTGAATGAGGCAATATTTAATTTGCTTTTGTATATATCCATAGTTTACCATTGCTAGTCACATGCTCTTATTCATTTAAACTTGTATTGCCATGAATATGACTCTAGAGTTGTACTAAGGCTGGCCAATCATCAAGGAAAAAATAGTTTTGAAATGGGGGATAAAGATATTCTTAGCCTTTTAGGTAAATTTTAAAAAGATTAAGGTTATCTCAAATTTTATTTTTAGAAAGGGTTTTCACTATAGAACAAAATATTTTCTTTTAGTACGGTTAACAGAAATAGGCCATTGAATATAAAAAGGTATAGGGATTCAAACTTATGACATGACTTCAATTCGAATAAACCCTATGTCACGATCTAGATTCCCAACCCACGGGATCGTGATGGAGTCTAACACCACACTTACTAGTCAAGTCAATGTTAGAACTTGATTAGCCATTTTTCTTTGAATATTTACTTAAATACAATAAGACAATTTAAATTAAACTAAATCTAATAATTTTCAATAAATTTAGTAAGGAATAATATTCGATGTGATGAAACAAACCACAAACTAAAACCAACTATATAACTATCCAGGGTCTTGTGTCACAATTCAAGAACTACTAAGAATACTACAAATAATGGTCTGAAAAAATATATCTCTTGTTTGAAAGAAATAAAACAACGTCTATAAAGTAAAGAGATGACTCCAGGAATCTGTGGACGCCAACAGATCTACCTCGTGTCTCCAAACGATGATGCCAGCTATAAAAATCCCCTAACTCTGGCCGGTACCTGGATCTGCAAAAAAGAGTGCAGAGTATAGTATCAGTACAACCGAACCCATGTACTGAGTGAGTGTCGAGCCTAACCTCGACGAAGTAGTGACGAGGCTACGACGGGGCATTAACAATATAACTCGTAAACAATATATATAATAAAGCAAGCATAATAATAATAATAATAATAATAATAATAATAATAATAATAATAACCAGTAACTTACAACATTAAATAAAAACAACTCGGATAACTTCTCTCAGATATCAGCTATAATCAACTCCTCAAAATTTTCAAGTTTCAATTTAAATCACAGTAAAAAATCAGAGTATGAAAACCTTTTTTATAAAATTAGAGTTCTCCAAATCCTTATTTTTGAAAATTAGTAAAACATAATTATTCTCCCTTATCGCTCCTTATTGCGGCGCGCAACCCGCTCACACTTGTCCACCCTTATTGCTCCTCCCTATATATATCACTCTTATTTCTCCTGTTGCGGCATGCAACCAGATCCCACCTGTCCACCCTTATCACTCCTTGTTGCGGCGTGCAACCCGCTCCCACTAGACATGTCATATCAGTTTATTTACGAAAACTTTCACAATTTAGGCCAAGTCTTTCACAATATTTTTGTAATCAACAATTGTAAATAGAAGTTGTAACACTCATAAACTTCATCAATTGTCATTTCACAACGAAACCAACCGGAAATTATATACATATCGTAACACTGACATCCAGCTCAATCCTTATGTAATATAACAAAATCAAGAGAACAGCCAACACTTCCAAAATACTTGAAACAATACTTAACAATAAGTTAACGAATCCAAATAGACATATAAACATTGTGAGCATGTAATTTTTCACCTATTAAAAATACTCTTACAAAATTAATAAATGAATTAATTTTATCTGTGGTTAGATATTTGTGTGAATTTCAGTGTTTATTTGGGAATTATTTGTAGTCATGGTCACATTTTGTCTTTTAACATTTATAAAATAGTTAAAATCTCATTACCATGCATAATTAGGTTTTTGATTTAACTTAATACTTAGTTACATAATTTAATCATATTATTAGAAGGAAATTACAAAAACAATTGTTCTTAGATAATTATTGGTATTAATTAATGATTTTACTTTTTAAATTGACTCATTAATTAAATTATGATTAAATTAAATTGTGTTAGAATTAATCAATATACTTTAGTGATTTTAATTAGGATTAAGTTAAGTTGGGTTAGAATTAGTATGAAACTTAAAGGCTAATCGGACTGGGCTGGTTATTAAATCAGGCCCAATCCCCTCTAAAAAATCACCCCACCCCAATTACCATAATCAGTCCAAACACCCCTTTAACTAAACGACGCTGTTTTGCTTCACTAAATCCCGGTCGTTGATCTTTGATGATCCAACGGCTGGAAACTCAATCCCCATACCCTATATATATGTCCGAACGAACCCCTACCCCCCAAACACCCCCCACTAGCCCGTTTCTCTCCCCAAACCCCCCAAACCGTAGCCGCCTTAAGTTTCCACCCGTTTCGCCGCCTTCTGTCGCCGAAAATCGCCTACCGGCGGCAGACTACCTCCAAATTGATCCAAAACTTTACTAGGCCATCTCCTCACTCTCCTTAACCCCAATCTCTCCTTAATTTCCCCTGAAAACCTCTCAAATTCCATTAATTTCAGATCAAAAAATCTGAAACTCTTAAAACCTAACTTCTGGACGAGTTCAAGCGAATCGGTGGCTAACCTATGATTGAGGTTTGACTCATTATCAAAACCCATCGGAGTCCGGCCAAACTCCGGCGACCTCAACCTTTTCCGGCATAACTAGTACTCCCTAACATTACTTTTATGTTTGTTTAAGCATGTTTTGAAATTATTTGCAAGTTAATTTCTGATTTGTTTTCTGTTTTTAGTTTAGTTGACTGATTCTTATTCCTCATGATTGTCTCGTCTAATTCCTGATTTCATTAGTTTATTAATTAGGATTTGTTAGCCTAAATCTTCTTTGCTTTAATTTTCTGTTTTATAGCTTAAAATAGTCACTTAGATTAAGTTCTGTTTTGCCATTTAGTCTTGAACTGGTAGTATTAGGTCTTCATAATTTTTTTTGATCTTTTGTTCAACTCCTGTTGTTGATTGATTCTGAATTAATAGTGCTACATTGTTGTCTTTTCTTTTAGCTTGTTTCATTGTTGTTAGGTTTAATTTCTAACTAATTGACACTGATTATTAGCCTAGGGTTTCATGCTATCTTATTTTTCTGTTGTTAAGTTGATTTCCATTATAAGTAATCATGCATGTTTAAGATATCGGAACTACTTGTTTAAATCCTGGATTTTTTAATTCATTCTGAATTGTTAGTAATCATAGGTATATTTAGAATTGAATTCTGATTTTTGTTTCTTAACGGATTGTTAGTTAATTATATATGATTAGATAACTTAGGCTTATGTTCTTTCCTTTAGTCATTGTACATTGCTTTAAAGTAGATATTTAACTTCTGATTTAGGATAATTAATTAAGTATACTTAGCTAATCATACATGTTTGGATGACTTGAATTAGTTTGGTTTAGGTTCTGAAAATGATTCACTTAGGTTCAAGTACTAATCTTTGTTTAGGATTGTTTCAACTACTTTTGAAAAAGTTCAATATTCTACTTCTTCATTAGTGTTAGTTAATAAGCATAATCACCTAATTAGGTCCATTTAGTCAATTTAATTAGGCTTATAGTTTAATATAGGCTGTTTTGAGTTACCTGATTTAGGAACTCAATAATGGCCAATTCTTGGCAAAGGAGGCCCAAATTGGTCAACTAATGGCCCAAAGCTCTGAACAATAAGGGGTAATTACAGGGGTATTTTAGGAATTCCAATCTTAGCTGTAACAGCCTAAGAAACTTCTAGAATGAAGATAAAAGAACAAAAATAAAATAAGAAGGATAATCAATCAGAATTCTTGGTAAAACAGTAAAATTTTAGAGGTAAAAAGGGTGTAAAAATAGAGGAAGTTTCTAGAAAATGTACAGTTGTCCTAGCTGTTACAATGCTAAAAATAGGATAAGGAGGACAGCTGTACCAGGGCTGTTTAAATATTGTACTATTTTTCAGAATTAGGATAAGGAATATTTCTAAAATATACCCATCCTAGACAGCCTATATATAGGTACTATTATGCTGAAAAATAGATAGAGAGACATTATAGGAAAATACCTTCTGAAAAACACACACACTCTCATATGGATACACTGCTCTGAAAAATAAAGAGATTCTGAAAATACTCACGGACTCTCATAGATTACATTTTTTTTTCTGAAAACACACACTACTTTGAAAACACAAGAAAAAATTCTGGAAATATCAAAATGGACACAAAAACACCTTAAAGGAGAGATTCAAGAGTTCTTCTATTCATTACTACTAATTTCGAACCAAAAATCTCTGAAAAACTTCTCCTATTATGGCAAGAAAAATCTGGTTTAAGTGTGTTGTTTAGTTCTATTTTTTGCTTTGGAATTTTGGAAAACTGGTCTCTTTAGCTGTTGGTTTTCCTAGGTTAAAGCTGGTTCATTTTGGCTTATTTCTGGGTATTATTCTGGTTATTGCTGTATTTTTTGCTGCTGTTCAAGCTCCTGATCCTTCTATTTCTGACCTTTAGTTGGTCATTTTCTTGTTATTTTTTTCTTTAAAGGTATGTAATAACTCTTTACATTAAATAGAACTTCCTTTGCTCAACGTCCATGTTTGTTTAGTGTTTAGCTGAAATCAGGTATGGATGGCTTAGATGTTTTCTTGTCAGCATGAATATATTGTTTGGTTAGGTCTATTTAGATTTTTATGGATAATAGTACTGTTCTTAGTAATTTCATGCTTGAAACAACATTACGGATGTGAATTTGACCACCAGTTGGTCAGATTCACCCTATAACAATGCATATGTTCAAATGTTGAATATAAGGTTTGCAGGTGATTCTATGACTGAAATGGCAGACGGTTTTGATTTGGTTAAAGCTGGAAGCAGTAGCATTTTAAGAGCTTTCGTTTAGTCTAAGACAATGATCCTTATGTATGTTAGGTTAAAAGTTTTAATTTAGATTTAATTAGCCATGTAAAATTACTTTATTTGGTATCCCTTTGTAAATCATATCCCCCACCCCTTTAATTTTGGATTTTAGCTATTGTACTATTATGGACTGGACCATTTTCTTTGAAGAGTTTATGTGCAGCAACATTTTTTTTTTTTTTTTTTTTGTGAATTGGACCTGAAACTCAATCCCTTCAGGTCTTCTAAATGAAGACCATAAAAGATGAGCCAGACTTATAAAATGGCCAAATAAACCTGAATGAGTCCGAGATCTTAGGCCATTGGGCCCGGGTGTAAAGCCTAATAGTCTAATACTCCCCTTTGATCCAAAAACTGATACAAACCTGAGAGTTAGGAATCTCATTAGCATTGTTAACTCAAATTAGAATGTCATGATTGTCTTCTATGTAGCATTTTTTTTATGAATTGAAATCAAAACTAGATCAATTATTTTTTCCTTGTAATCGTTGGAAACAGGACTGGCCCAGTATATTTAGCACGAAATTGGACCTGATTTACAATACATCTCCCATATCACTATTTTAGGCCTATACAACTTAGTCCAAATACCTCTTCGAACCCTACATTAATCTTACAAATGACTTAGGAAGAAAACATTTTCAAATATAGCAAAATGCTTAGACCCATCCTTAATTAGATAGATGATACATTTAGAATTTTTAAACACATTAAAAATCAAAGTATATGTTCGCTTAACTTTGAATAAAGAATAACTTTTCTAGTAACAAATACTTTTCTTAAAATTGTGTACACGTTTACGTGACACAAATAAAGGTTAAAATTAACATTCGTAGAGTTACGTTTAGGAGCGGATTTAAATTCTTTCAATGATTGCGTACATGTTCGCGTGACGTGGTCCCGATTTTAAAAACCAAAATACGCGCTTGTGCGACTTTGACTATTTTTCTAAATGAATCAAGTGTCATGAATTATGTACACGTCCGCGTGACATGATTTTTGACACATCAATTCAAGCGGGTATATGCATATGTAACCCGTCTTAAGATAATTCTTTAAATACAGTTGAATAATAAGAAGCGCTAAAAATATAAATGCACATAGGTATTAAAGTCAATAATTAAATAATTTACGCCAAGTATAAATCATTAAGCGGTCGTGCTAGAACTACGGAATTTGGGAGTGCCTAACACCTTCTCCCGGGTTAACGGAATTCCTTACCCGGTCTTCTGGTTCGCAGACTTTTTTTAAACGGAGACGAAATTTCCTCGATTTGGGATATTAAAAATAAATGGTGTCTCCGAACATCGTGAAAAATTCGGGTGGCGACTCTGAAAATTAAATAAATAATCTCAAATTCGATTATGTCACTTAAATTGGAAAAACTTCCTTATCTCACCTTTCAGTAAAAAAAGAGGTGTGACAGCTCTGGCTACTCTACTGGGGATCAAACCCAGAATCTCTGGTTCAGGGTTCAAGAATTCGAGCTTTAATATGATTTTACTTGGTTTGTTTAAATTGTTGATATTACTGTCCTTCGGTGCCTAATATGCCAAATGTCATTTATTTACTGCTTTGATATTTATTTGAACTGTATTTAAACTGTCTTCTTACGTATCCTTCCTGAGTCTTCTAAAAATTGGTGCACATGTTCACGTGGCCCGCCTTTCTATTAGAGGTCATACCAAGTAAGAACAGGGATGGATCATCCACTAGGTCGGATAGCCTTTCGTGCTACCGGTACGTCGCTCCCACCTCGGCTCGAGTTGTCCGCTCAGTTAAGCCAGGTCTAGAACAAATCTCCACATTTAAACCTAGAATGGAAAAACCTCATGCCGGATCCCTAGTAGGAATGGTTAGTTGCATCATGTGTATTTTTTACTTAGGGGACTCAAAGTTGGGTCCATCTAGGATAGGTGTACCCGAAAACAAAAAGATCATCTTGATGCATCTTACCTACTATGTGTACATTATTTGTTTCGGCTTGTTTGTTGACCGGCTAAAAAGAAAATAACAGAAAAACCAAGAGCGATGGAGGATAGAAAATTTACCAGTTTTGAAATCCTAATATTTGAAAAATACCTCGAAACTCTCGAAAAAAAGGAGGAGAAAAAGAATTTCAAAATAAGTCAACATCATATTTTTCAACTTGTGCCAAAACTGACCGAACTATGTGGGTCTGATTCTCACCGGATGTGAGATACGTAGGAAAAATTTATCGGTGCCGACCCCACTTTTAAAAAATAAACAAAAATAAGTTCATTAGTCAAAATAAAACCGACCCAACTTCGTTTAAGTCTTGTACTGTTATTGCCGAAATATCCTTAGAACACTTTACATTGTCGAAGGTTTATTTTCATTAAGAACGGACATGTCTGTCACCTTTTCTAGAAAAGTACCATTCCTCGGCCTCAAAACTTTATTCAAAAGTAAGAAGGGGCCAGTATTGCAAAAAGGACCGTTTTTGTTAATGTTGCGCAGATAGCCACTTTTAGGAGAGGTGTCTTTTGGAAATTAAAATTGGTCTTTGTAAAAAGAATTTGTTGGTCTTTTCCTTTCAAAATTAGAAGCAATCTTAACCCTACCCATTCACAGGTGCAAAATGAATACTGTCCAGAATCCGCAACTGAATATCGTAGATGAAGCTCCCCTACAACTCCGAATGTGGTGGCATGACCTAGACGAGGAGGGTAAAGAATGGGTAGTTGAGAAATTGGGGGCTCTCATTGAAATCATGAAGGTTAAACCAAGATATGACTTGATCAAGCTTTAGTAACTTTATGGGACCCGGTTCATAATGTATTGTGTTTCTCAGATTTCGAGCTCACTCCTAGCTTGGAAGAAATAGCAGGGTATACGGGTTTTGGTTGGAATTGAAGGAACCAACAACTCATCTTCCCAAGGCACTTGTCAGTGCGCCATTTCGTTGATTTCCTATTCATCAGCAAATAACTCAGAAAAAGCGGGGTGGTTGATGGCTGTTACTTGTTCTATTTCTTGTACTCTAGATATGGCTTTCCAGACGGGTTCGAAACACATGAAAAAGGGTCTAAACAACAAACAAGACAAGGATACTTGGAGAATTCACCGCCGAATAGCCTTCATAGAGGCATTCATGGGTGTAATGGTCTTTCCAAATTCAAAAGGGACCATTGATGTTCGTGTGGCTAGAATTGCCCAAGAGTTTTGACTGAGAAAAAGGATCACATTCTAGCTCCGCTCATACTGTCTGATATTTACCGGGCTTTAACACAGTGCAAGTCGGGGAAAACATTCTTCGAAGGTTGCAACATTATTCTCCAATGTGGATAATCGAGCACCTTCTTCATAACCCGAAATTCATGAGCTATGGTCCTGACAAAGCCAATTTCATCGAAAGATATGAAGAAAGAGTAAAAGATTACAATTCCCCGGAGGGAGTTGAAGCTTGGATCGACCATCTGAGAACTTTACCGGCAAATAAGATAGAGTGGACTCTGGGATGGCTCCTGTAAGGGAGGTTATACACATGTCGGCTACAAGAAATCATTTGGTGTTAATGGGCTAGAAAAGTGTCCAACCCTATGCACCCCAAAGGGTCCTAAGACAGTTGGGTCGGTATCAAATAGTACCTGAGGATGAAGACTTGAGTACCCAGATTATTGAATTGCACCCTGAGGCTCCATTACCTGAAGCCTTGATTCAACAAAATTGAAATGGGTATCAGTATTTGAAAGAAAATACTCAAGTGCCTGATCTTGCCAAAGGTGAAGTAGATCCGGGTTATGGAGCATGGTTTGAAAAGAGAAATGGCATTGATGAAGACATAGAAACCGAGCCAGAAAGGCCTTCCAAAAGGCCTCATGTTCAAGCTTTCGACGATAAAACCAAGAAAGGTTAGGTTGGGGAGATAAAGAAAAAGAATATCAGGCTACTATCCTCACTTTGAAAGAAAAATTGAGGAACTTTGAATTCAACAATGAGTTACAGGCACAGAGAGTTGAAGGCGAAAAAAGACAGTTAACCCGAGAAAACGAGGTGCTCCGTGCCCAACTCTGGAGTTTGAAAATAGCTGCTGAAACACCTATGAGAAGTGAAAGGGATGAAAAGATCATCAACAACCTAAGGATGAAGGTTCATGAGTATGTGTTTGATTTGACTAAGGCTGAAAAAGTCCTGCTAGATGCCCAAACCAAGTTAGCCAAGGGAGCAGAAGAACAGGCCCATCATTTGACGCAGAAGTATAGCAAAGAAATGGAAATCCTGAAGGAAAAATTATTTTCCATGGGGAATGAAATGGTCCAACAGACTAAAGACTTTAAAACAGAAAGGGAGCACTGTTATGCACGAATCTGCCAGTTGGAAGGAACCGTGCAACAGCTACAAGACCAGAACAACACAAACACCCAAGTGTTGGAAGCCCGGGCACAACAAATTGGGCGCCTGCTTCAGGAGAAAGGGCTTGTTGGTTGATTTCCCAATGCACACGCAAGTGTACGTGGTCGACAAGTAATATAGGAATTGAAGTCCAGATATCGTACCCACAGGGACTTGTGATTAACTATCCACTAAACTAAACTCAAACAAATATTTAACTAGAATTAATCTAAAATAGTAAATCAAAAGATTAAAGAGATCACTAACTTAAAGATGAATTCAAGGTAAATTGATATTCTAGAGTTATGGGTTGTTAAACAATCACGTTGAGTTTTCGACCTAAATCTTCTAATCAGGTTTATTGATTGACGAGGTTAATATTGCTCGTAGCCTTCTCCCGAAGTACAACTCGCCTATTCAAGCTAATCTAATGCCTATATTCCTATGGAATCAGGATTAGCAAGAACGCATTAATAATTCTCGTATAATAACCAAGCAAGGCGATTAGGTATATTCCTATCCTAACCACAAATCCGCTCCCCTGAAGGGTTAAGATCTTGCTCTACCCAATCTTATATGCAATCTAGAATTCCCTCTCCCGAGTTCAACCCTAGATTCGTAGATAGTATTCAATTGTGATCAAGCAATTGAATAATTAAGCACAAGATTGAATAAACAAACCAATTAAGATAAACAATAAGAATAATTCAAGCTTCAACTACAACATTCATGTAACACCCAATACTCTAGAACGACTACACTATAAAACTAAAAGAAGAGAAGAGAAGAAAAACTCAGTAGAATCCTCTGTCGAATCCTCCCACGAAATTCTTGCATAAGCTCCTTAATGTGATGTTTTTGGGTCTATTTATATGTTTAGAATGAACCCTAAACATCTCAAAGACTTCTATTCTAACTTGGAAACACTTAAAACCCGTCAAAACTCGTATTCTAGTTGTCCCGGGCCCCAGGCGTTTCAGCTCTAAAGCCTGGGTAAAGCCAGGCTGGGCCAGGCGTTA